>WURT03110039.1:0-12095 GCA_009936505.3 Holothuria glaberrima
TTATTATTATTATTATTATTATTATTATTATTATTATTATTATTATTATTATTATTATTATTATTATTATTATTATCTCCTACCCTTCGGAACCGTACTCTGTCTGACTACGGGCCTGGCAGTACGGCTTCGGCACTTTTGCCTACAATTTCAATGCATTTTGCCTGCAAGAGCACTTACTTTTGAACCAAATGGGGCGGGGACACAGCCTCCAGTGCCTCCTCCCAATATGCCGCGTACGCGACTTTTGATCACCTCACTACTTGTAACTTCATTGTACTATGTATGCTTAGCTGGTAGAGAAGCTACTTTATATCTACAACAAATCTACAAGAAATAAATAATTTATATCATTTAAAGCTGTTTTTGCAATATTTTATTTAGTGCAGATCATGATTAAGGCTCTTGTACTAGTTATATACCAGTATCATGACGTTTATATCGTCGACTTGACATATGTAAACCGCAAGTGCATGACTTTCAAATTTGGTTGAAAACGCATTTAACGTACGTACTACTCACTCGTTTTTAAGCTTAAAAAGTAAACGATTGGTGTCGTGCCCTTTACATTTGAAACACAATAATCTGTTGGTAAAAAATATTAGCATCCAGGCTGGTACTTACCTTGACAAAGGACGGAATTTCCACACAAATATAGTAATAATCCAACTAAAACGGAACGTTTAAACAGATTTACTGAGGACATTTTGTACAAGTTGTGCATTTAGGCCTGCACGATGTTATCATTACGACGTACACTTGTGTAAATTAGTGTAACACCACTAAGGCTGGTGTGATCTTGAGCTATTCTGCACTTGTCGATGAACAATGATACGGTTCAGTAACGAAATACAATTCATCAGCATAAAAGCAGCTACTATACAAATCTTTTCATGAAGTATAGATTGTATCATAAGGGGGCCCCAAAGGACTAAAATAACTATTTTTATTGTTAGAATGAAGAACTGAGAAGTGATACCGAGTGAGTCACGAAATGACGTCAAATACATTCACTGGCCCGGATGCACATATACACTTCCGGTGACTTCAGTTTATAATTTGTTAAACAGAAATTACTGCGTTTACTGATCACCAAACAATTTAACAGAATTGTCTTGCAATAGTTCAAAACCAAATCGAAAGTCTCACTTTCAGTTTGTTTATTTCAACTTCAGGAAATGTAAAACATTTACAAATATAACAACTAGTGGGTGGACTAAGAGGCTGTAGAACAAGTAGGTTATTTTGTGAGCAGCCTCCTTTTTAAGGAAATAAACTGAAATTACATGTAGAAATATACAAAAACAAACCGATAGAAAGCTATAACATGTATCAAGTCAATGTAACGGCTTAGCGTAAGCATTGTATCCCTGTAAAACTTGTTCCTTCCAGTTTTCACAAATCTTTATGCTATTGGTGAGATTTTCCCAGGACTTCGGACCCATGACATAGACAGCCGGAACAATTAAAAGCTTGAGTGCAAAAATATAGCTTACATGGATATTTTTTCTGGTTGTGATGGAATTCCCAACAAAAGTTAAAATAATTGTCAACGGGCAAGGTACCGTTAACATACCGTACATGCATGAAAAGTTCGTACATTAATTTGATACCTATAAACATAAAAAAATATGTAAGGTTTTTAGTAAAGCCTCTTAGTAAAGTGAAGGTAATTGGAGTGTGCTGTAAACCTCCTTGTTTTTTTTTCTTTTTTCTGTTTTTTTTTGTTAGTAATAAATACGATTAAGGATAGGCCCTGTGCGTATTCTAACAGAAAATATTACATTGCGGGATTTCTACATAGATAAGAGAACCACATGAAACCTTCAATGTAAGGAAGGACATGAATGCTGATCCTATAAAACACCAATAGTTTTGGAAATTTTTGAACATATTGTAACGTCCGGCCCAGTACTACTGGCGTAGGAATAACTTGAAAATAAAAAACAACTGGCCCCAAAACAATATAAGAGGACAAGAAAAATAGATAAACAGAATTTGTAAAGTTCACTAGCTATAATTCAGATACCATGAATAAAACAAACTGTTTACATAACAAGGGCGTATACCAGTTCCCAATTATTTACCAGTTTACACTATACATGCAAACTATGAACTGCGTTAAGAGTGACACACTGCGTAGAGGGTGACGCACTTACACAGCTTACGAACCAGACAACCTATCTTCCAAAAATAAGCTAAGTCCGACAACCAAACCCAGCCCATGTAGCTATACCCAACCCTTACGTTAAAACTCCAATTTTTCCCCACCTCTCTTCTACGTGTCGGTGCTTTTAAACCACGGAAGCACGCTCAAACATTCGCTGAACACTTTACGACCACACTAAAGTGCAGACAATCTCAATTGAGAATGCGCGGTCTGATCGACTGCCAGACAGGTAACAGGCCTATTTACATACAACATTTATAAACCACATAGCTATTAAGCTCTATACATTAAAGCAATACGTAAACCCTTGCAAAATAATCGCACAACCCAGCACCTGTTGCTAAGCAAATCCTAGGCTTTCATGTATTCCGCGGGCAAGGCCGTGTCCAGCGTCCCTGAGGTACATTGCTAGGAGCAAGATACATAAAACTCTCCTAAAACCAGGGAGGTACTATAAGATAAAGCAGATAGGGGAAACACTTAATTATACAAGCTAAGTACTGAGATACGGGAAATGCACACAAAGTTAACTTAACAAAAACGCATTTTGTAACAATATATTTTTAATGTGATTTACCTAAGAGAGATTCGAATCAAGATAAACACCTAAAAACTTATTTTAGAAGAAAATTACACTTAGATTTTGTCAATGTAGATGTCAACATGGTTAAACTTAGGCTGATTGGGGTAAAATACCATATAGGTGATTTAACTGATATGTTAACATAATTTTTTCCCTAAATAGTTGAAACTAGATATCAGCTCATTTTTAATAATACACAGCAGCTGCATGAATACTTTTTTCGTTATACAAAGTACTTAGTATCATTTCCAAACAGGGTAAAACAAAGCTTAGTTGAAAAGTTGTTGAGATCATTAATAAATAAGGAACAGGAGTGTCCTTATAATTTACCCCTTTGTAACACCATAGGTAAAATTCCTGGGAAGAGCAGACTCAGTTTATGTTAACAATTCGACTTCTACCGGTCAGGTAGCCGTAAAACCATTTTAATGCAACTCCACACATATCATATTGAGCAAGCTTCCCAGTACATTGTTTTTTAACAGTCTGGCCAGTATCCAGGAGGGCGGGGAAGGGTCGGTCTTGGGGAACTTGCCCGGCAATATTCATGGTACGCTCCGGATAGCAAAGGAGTAGTATGGCGAGACTTCTGGATCCTTTATAATGCTCTGCATATAACTCAAAAAGCCCTTGAAAAACCACCCCTGCAGGTTGCCAGTCATGTGATCTGTAGACTACATAATATAAACTACTATCTTTGATAAATACAACCATCAGTGTTGGAGATCTCGAGACCGGTCTCGGTCTCGGAGTGTCATGTTTTCGATATCTCTACCGGTCTGGGATCGAGACAGGTATTTTTGTGCCAAAATATTATTAATTAAGAAAATAAATGCATGTCATTATTATTTGGGGGAAAATACATGGTCAACGTCTGTCCATCAATCCCACCAATTTTGTGCATGTCATATGGATCAATTGCCTCACAGGCCTCAGCTTAGTATTAACGATATGCTGAACGTTGTTTATTTGCATCCAATACTGTATGTCCTTCCTGCACACAGTAAACATTATGTATTTTGTAGTATAGTTGAGCTGAATAGGTAGTCATGTACAATATAAAACAGTTTACTTTGATTCTGACAGAAAACTTTATAACAAAACATTCCAAAAAATGCAATTTGCTGGACACTTAAAGAGCCTTACTTCTTGTGGTTATGATTTATGGGGCCCTGACTTTTCTATTTTTCCATTGTGAGTGCCCTTTAAAAGGTTTCGGTGCAAATGACACTCTGACCAAGGGAAATTTCTGTAAATGTTGCTCAAAATTTTCTGTTCTACTTGATTTTTTCTCAGTTGTGACCGATATCAGTAGATCTGAGTCAACATTGAGTATTGTACTTCATACACCATTAATGTGTGAAGAATAGATAAGTAAGCAGTAAAAGGTTGTTAGAAAAACTGCATTTATTTTTTAATTTGGACACTTGTTTAGGTCTTGGTCCCGGTCTCGGTCTTGAACTCTCTCGGTCTCGGTCTCGATTTTTCTACACCAGGTCTCGGTCTCGGTCTCGAGATGTCCGGTCTCGGTCTCGAATGTGTTGGTATCGACTACAACACACTGACAACCATGAACAGCAAGTAATATCATCTAGTACATGAGCATAGGAGGCGGGAAGAGGGAGAAATATGCTACAAGCTGAAATGCTTGTTTCATTGGGGTAAAATAAGACAGTCAAAATAATAAGTTATGCACCTTATAATAGGTTTAGGTCTAATGTTTTAGGACTAGAAGCCACTTGGGCTTATTGTGGGCTTTATTCCATTGTAATCGTGGATGAACACCAGTTTTATTTGCCTTCTCTTTTCGACTAGTGCCCAGAAAGAAACGAGCCAGGGGTGCTTGGAGCTTTCAATTCTGCCACTGGACCGTCATTTAAAAGTCCCTTGGTAAGCACTGAGCGTATCCTCACTCAGAAGCCATTTTCAAAAGGCCGACAACGGTAGAATATCCTTCAAGTTGCCCTACATCATTGCCCGGACAGTTGAGGAGAGTATAAATCGTACAATTAACTTCGTAGGTCGGACAACCAGAAACTACATCACTGCAAAAAAGACCTTCAAAAAGGCAATTGTTTGAGCTACCAGAAAATCTCTTTTCACAGGCATGTGATCAGGGGCACCCCTCAAATACAACTTGAAAGTCGTACGCTCAACCGTCCAGCCGCCTTCGACCTTCAAAATTTGTTGTTGTTTTTTATTCAAATACATGTCACCATTAACACTGAATAATGAAATATCATGTGTTAAATAGGAAATTTCGAACAAAAAGGCTTAGAAACGATGAAAATAAGTATGCCAGAACCTTCTGAAATAAATTTTGCTTGAAATGAGAGGGGAACACGTTTACGTCAGAAAGGAGATTATCACTATAAAGATAGGTCTGAAGAAGTTAGATCTCACCATGCTTTTGATCAACTCGACGTATTCAATATTTACTTTAAAACAGCCGATATGGCATCCTGGTTCAAAAGTCAACCTTCCCGATTAATTTAACTTTGTCCCCTTCTTAGAAATATTGCTCCATTATCTGTATGCACTACTTCTGATGTATTAAAGTCAGTTGAACAGTTGCTGATCAGATATGCATGCAGCATTGCATACAATAATTATCACATTTTACGATAATTTTCATATTTTCGGGCACGTATGACCTTCCAAAAGTATGTATGCGTAACAACAAGCGATTTTCGAGGTCCCCTAGTGGCTTCAGATATTTTACAGAACAAATGTTTTCTCATTTACTATTATTTACAGAACGGAAAATTTCTAACACATGAGATCCTAAAATAAAACAATGTCTAGAAGAGACTTCTAAGGCCTGCGAAATGCCGTGTCCTGTGTAAAAGGAAATACTGTCAGGGTGTCCGGGATATCTCCTGAGAAAAACATTTTCGGGACAAGATATCCTAAGATTAAAATGTCTCTCCAGACACATTCTGCCAAGGCGAAAATTTTTTTGGCAAAACTTTTTTTCAAGTAATTAATAGGGGCGGTAGAATTATCTGATTCTACGTAGACCGTCCCTGATGCCACATGTTTTTCAAACAATGCGTTGTTAAATCTTAACGGACTTGTCTTTTAAGTAGATAAATAGTATCTTTGTGTTGTTGGATGGGGTTAATAACCGCAAATACTTTGTCGTAGTTCTGTGTTAGGTTTTAGACATGCTTCTGCTCTTGGTTTTAGATTTTGAGTTACATCAGTAGTAGGACTTTTCAGCTTGTCCTGGTCTTAAATTCAAAATAGAAAATGAACTCTTTTAGAGCGCCTCGATAAGAGCATCGAGATAGCAATCTTCTTCATTATTTTTATATGCAGTTGACGGTCGTCTCTTTTCAGTCTAGATTTAACTGGGTTTATAAACTTTAAAGTTGGGCGCCTTCTTTAAGGCTAGAAACGGTGGTTTGGGGAAAATTTAACACAGTTTCGGGACTTCCGATATTAAGTGCCAATGTCTGGGCAGAGTTTCTTCTAGCTCTTTGGTTTTGATATGGGGTGTATACGTTATTTTAAAAACTAGTGGTTTTTGCTTAGACAAAAGTAGATTTGAACGTTCTTGGTAATTAATACCTTTAATGGCGTGATCAAATTCTTGGCCCGTAATAGTTACTTGCAATGAATTTTTTTTAAAAGCGTCCCTCTTAAAATCGAAATCGTTTTCATTGTTTGAAAATATTACAAAATTTTCAGTTAATTTCTTTCTAGAATGAGTTTAAGGAGGTTGCAGAGAGAGGCAGGTGAGATTTTTGGTATCTCGTAGAGACTTTGACTCGCGTTTTCGTATGTTTTGCAAACAGCATTTATTGACTCCTCTTGTGGAGTATTTGTGTACAAATCTGTCTAGTGTCGCTAGGAGTACTTTTTATGTAGCTGGGTCGCTTCCTGCAGAAGACTGTTGATGTGATTTGTCTCTTTCACGTAAGTCTCTTGTCCTTTAAAGACTAGAAGTAAGAAATAATCTACAGATTCCGAGATTTTCGGTTGACTCCATTGACGCTTATTATGCGTCTGCCGATAAATTTCGTGTTTGTCGGTGGTGTCTTATGCACATTAGGTAGACGACCGACGTTCGAAATTGATGATTATTCGAGCTCAAATAGTTGAAAGTGGTTTCCTTGATTTCCTTCTTGAGCTACATACTTGTGCTGGGTCACAACTAACTTGTTTTATTTCGTTTGTCAGGTATACTGGTCTAGATTATCGTAATGCACCGAATTCAACTGTAGGTTGATTCCGTTTACATAATCTGAGCGGTTGATTACAGAAATACCCCTTCCCATGTCAAAGTATTTTAGTACCACTGAGCAGTGATTCGTTTTTTCTTCCTTAGAGGTATTGCTTGATATATTGCGTATATGTATTTTAGCCAGTTCCACATTTGTGGCTTCGAGATCATCTGTCAAGTTTTTACTATATGTTACATCAGGAAACCAATTGAATTTAAGAGGGAACTTTGATTGCTTTTTTGCTTGTTTCCCGTGCAGAGTATGCCGTACCGCATTGTTCTATTGATCCTTTTAGAACGCTGATGATTGGTATTCTGGTTGATTTAGCAGGAGTAGCTATGAACTTTAAGTCCCTACCAAGTCCCTACCATGAGCTATTTTCTCTGTGTCTGACAGTGATCTATCGGAAATGTTTTTAATGAAGTGTTCGGTTTGTTCTGCCTTCAGACTATTTTTGGCAGTTTTAATTCGGCTTTTTATGGCTGCACACTTCCTTTGAATTTTTTGAGATCTTACACGAAGTTTCTCCCTTTTCAGGGTTCATGAAAACCGTTAACCTGTTATTGTTGAACAAGGGATTCTAAATTTAGAATCCTGTTTTCCCATATTGAACTTCTTACGGCGGATGATGCTATTAGCAAAGTGAACAGAATTATTGTAGAAAGATGAAGGTTCATGTGTTGACTCAAATTTCCTCTTTTTAGAATACTGGTTGAAGAGTTCTACTCTTTGAGAGTTGCTGAGAGCAGTGGCGTAGCCAGAATTTCTTTGTAAGGGGACAAGACTTCTCTCTCGGGAGGGGGGAGGGCTAGTAACAAAATTGATGTACGAATATATGTCTGCCCCGAAACCTTCCTGTAAAACACACCCACGCATGCACACAGTAATATGATAGGTAAAAGAATGCATTTAAGGAATAAAATCGCAAAGCAACTGTTTAAGAGAGTTTTCTCTCATACAATGTGGATCTGTCATTATTTTTAGGCACGTACTATACTAAAGCCCTGTGCAGGCTACAGCAGCGTGTACAATGTACGTAACTGCGGTATATGTTGATACTATACATGCGGTTAAGCTTTGCTTTGGCAAATTAGACAAGGGCGCCGTCATTTGTTTTTGTTTCCCTAAGTTTGTTCCTGCCAACAGTCCGAATTGGTTAACTGCCAAACTAGTATATAATGAAAATGTCGTATTTTCGTTCTATCAAAGAAAATTCTTCCTGTTTTTTTAACACATCGCTTGAAATTATATGAGGGGAGGGAAGGGGGCAAGAATGTTAAATAAGTTAAAATATTATGGCATTCGAGGCAAAGCCTTAGAGATCATGCATAGCTACCCGAGTTATAAGAAACAATTCTTGTACGTTAAGGGAGTTTGTTCTACTGACCTGCTCCTATGTCAATGTCGGCGTTCCGCAGGGTTCTGTGCTAGGACCTCTGCTATTTTTAATCTACGTTAATGATATTAAAAATGTTGTGCCTGACGAGACTCTGAGACTCTTTGCCGATGACACGAATGTATTTGTTCATGACAGTAACTGTATTGCCCTTGTACACAAAGCTCGTTCCGTTCTGAACTTGGTTTGATGCAAATAGACTTACCCTACATCTTGGAAAAACCAATTTTTCTATCTTTCATGCCAATTGTCATATTCCCCATGCTTGTCCAGACCACTTTGTCATGAATGATGTTAGTATCCTTAAAACAAACTGCGTCAAATACCTAGGTATATTGATCCATGATCAGTTATGCTTTAAGCAGCATATTGACGCTCTCTGTAACAACCTTGTAAAGTTTGATGGAATTTTCTATTTCCTTAGGGCCTCGCTTACTCCTGCTGTAGCAACCTAGTTATATTACTCACTTGTTTTCTCCAAATTATCTTATGGTGTGGAAATATATGGCATGACTAAACTCGCATTGCTCAAACCTCTACAAGTTCTTCAAAATAGAATTTTAAAAACATTTACTTTCAAAGACCGGCGTTATCCTACGAATACCCTGTATAGAGACCTTAGCATCCTTAAGATCAGTGATATCCATATATTAAAAATGTGTTCTTTTATCTATAAGTATGCCAATAATTCTCTTCCTCATGTATTTGGTAATATTGTGAATCCTAGCCTTTCTACCAATGCTCGTCCTAGTACTAGAATTAATGCCCTCTTTACGGTTAGTAGGCATCATACTAGACACGGTAAATTTTTGTTAAACAACTACTGTTACAAAATTTGGAATTCTTTCCCCCAACGAAATTAAAAAGATTAGAACATATGCTACTTTTAAGAAAAAGGTAAAAAATTACCTGATTGCTCAGTACACCAACTAAATTTCTCTTTCTTGTTGTTTTCTTAGTTGCCTTTGTTTGTTTGTTTTCCTTTTTCTTAATGTCTTTTTTTTCTTTCTTGTATTTTTTGTTGTTAAGTCTCTCTCTGGGCACTAGCTCGTTAAACAATTGTTTTTCTAGTGTCCTGTCCGTTTTTGTATTTCTTATACAGTTTACATTTGTACGGACGAAATAAATAAATGAAATGAATGAAATGCGTTACAAAATAATTTTGGGGGGCATTGCCCCTCTGGCCCCCATAGCGATGCCACTGCAGTAGGGTGAAGGGTTGACTTAATAATTGGGGTATTCTATCCAAATGGATGACTGGAAGGTTTAGGTCATTTTCACTAATATAATATTACAAGGGCTGGCAGCAGGCTGTACAGTGTATTCCTTGTTCAGTCATATTCCTGATTGGGAAGCCTTAAGGAGGCTGAGCAAAGAGAATCCCCTCAGCAGGGAATTTACCTTTATCTAAATTGCAAAGTAGTAAAATTGTACTGCCTGATAACGAACAAAGCCCTAAATATTGCTTCTTTGATGACTTACCTCGAATTCAACAATTACGTCGGGAAAACACATCTAACAGTGGTTAAGTTGAAAATCTTCCTCGGTGATCTTCCGCCTTGCCATTTTGAGCGATATGTGATCATAATTACTTACAGGCATATTCCAAATTGGGGCGGGGGGGGGGGGGGGGGGGGGGGGGGGGGTCCAGCGGCCGAATGGTGCATGATCTTATACCGTAAGGTTTAAGACATAAACACAGTATGTTTCTTTGTGTACTTATCTTGACTGCAAGATACCAGAACCTATTTGCATCTTAAAAACATGTCTTCACAAAACAGAACCCTTTCTACGATCCGCGCGTGACAGGTTTGCTAATATGTTCGGGAATGGAAATGGAGAGACGGTTTTCGACAAAGTGGGGGGATCTGCAAGAAAAAGTTGAAAAACACCTTTATTGTCGCGTCATCAAGTATCTGTTACCACGCAGTTGTTATTGTAAAACCTCTGTAGGATGTTACTATACAAAGCGCCACAAAACGCCACTCTGCCCGAGCTCCCTCCCTGACCTACCCATATAACTTCATCTATAGACGGAGATCACGGGGAGGACAGGGGAATAAACATGGGTGTCAACAAGTGAGAGACGGGTAAATGTTCCCTTTCTTATGAAAGTGGGGAATTACCTCACCCTCACTATGATAAACATAAAAAAGAAGAAGCACATGCTTGATTCCATAGCGTTCTATATGCATCCAATGCAATGAAATCAAGTTCGAAGCTGATGGAAACAGCCATTTAATGAATTAAATCGTGGGAAAATACTTCAGATAACACCACATATCATCTGTTCTCCAGAATTTTACCAGGAACCTGAAGTGAGCCTCGGTCCCTTGCTTCTAAGATTTCGCTATTCGTGCTTGAAATAGTTCTAGTCAAGGTCATGTCCCCTACTTCTAAGTAGCTGTTGAAGCTCTTGAGGATATACAACAGGTATTTTTGGAGATACTCCCATTAACTTTTACTTTTCCGCCACAGTAAATTTTGGTTTACAGGACCTTTGTCCCTCAGCACACAAACATTGTCACACAAATCATATTTCGGGTTGCTCAGCCACTGCTCGATTGACAAGGTAGGGACAAAATGGTTCATGTTGTATGCATTGTGCTATTGATTTTGTCAGATAGATTTGCAACAAACAGGTCATTTCTGAATAGGCCTACTTGTGAAACTGTCTTCGACCATGAAAGCTCATAAATTTGATATGCCCATAATGTAACGACTTTAAGTAATGAAAGACAACATTTCCGCAACAATGTACATTTCGTGTCCTGTTTCACGGTGTACTACGAGCTGTTTTGGAATTACTTTTATGTTCAAAACAACCTAGCTAGGGGGGGGGGCGGGTGTTAGGGGTGAGGTGGAGTGGGGTGAGTTGGAGAGAGATAAACTGATCAAAATCGTGGGATGACAACCTAGTCAAACTGCACTTCAATTTATATACTTATGACTTTTTGAAGCGAACTTTGATTGAGATGAACGCAACCTTTCCGTGGCTGCAAGTCTATTCTAAGCCAGCGAGGCCACATGGTGATCTGAAAGATTTTCTACCAGTTATACTTGTCGGTCACATTATGACTACAGAAGACTTCCCAGTTACATAACATTGCCAGGTTACTAAAAACATGGACAGCATGGTACCCCCGTTAAGCAGCGGTTTGTGCAACAGGGTGCTTGTTTAATATGGCCATATCCATATTTTGCAGTTGTCTTTTTCCAAAGTCTCCTCGACTCCATGGCGAAGAGGCGAAGAGCCGAAGGACGAAAACCAAACGTCTACCCCGAAGGAGTTCTTCTCCCTTACAGAGCTATGCCCCCAACGGCCAACTTGGACTGAACTGAACTACGTGTGTAACTAAGTTGGGGCGGGGGTGCTACAACCCCCAAAATGTTCAAAGTGTCGTCCGTAGGTAAAAAATTTTGCCGGCTGCCGACAAAAAATTGACTCTTCCTTTTGCAGGTTTCTGATTTTGTTAAAAAATCTTTGTTAAAAAATCTTTTATTTAGGGCTAGAGATATCTCGGGAACTTAATTATGATCACTTTGTGTTACTTTATGGGAATCAGTGTGGAGTGAAAATATTACTGTGGGTACATCAAGTTTACCAGAGACCAAATCCCCTCCCAGATTTAACTTACTGGCAATTAAACTACCCTGTTTGGCGGAAAATTATATATTATATATTATATTATATTATATTATATATAATATATTATA
>WURT03110050.1:0-13029 GCA_009936505.3 Holothuria glaberrima
AAAAAAAACCTGTATGTGCATGTGTGTGTATTTATGTGTGTAAGTTTGTTTGTGACACTGCTCGTTAACACGATATCTCAAGAAGGGAAACCCTGACAGTTCTCAAACGTAGTACAAAGATGCCCCGTATTGAGAGGAAGAACCCTATTGTTTTTGGCGGGGGTCAAAGGTCATCTGGGGTCACCAGGGGTCGAACTCCGAAAACCTTGTTAACACGATATCTCATGTTAGGAAGCTTGGATTGATTTCATACTTACTATGTAGATACATTAGGGTGAGAGGAAGAACCCTATTGTTTTTTGCGGGGTCAAACTCCGAAAACCTTGTCAACACTATCTCCTGTTAGGAAGCTTGGATTGATTTCATACTTAGTATGTAAATGCATTTTGGTGAGAGGAAGAACCCTATTTTTTGCGGGGGCCAAAGGTCATCTGGGGTCACTTGGGGTCAAACTCCGAAAACCTTGTTAACACGATATCTCGAAGTAGGAAGCTTGGATTGTTTTTGTACTTAATATGTAGATGTGTTATGGCAAGAGGAAGAACCCTTTTGTTTTTGGTGGGGGTCAACATTCATCTGAGGTCACCAGGGGTCAAACTCTGAAAACAATGTTAACATGATATCTCGAGGTAGGAAGCTTGGATTGATTTCATATTAGTATGTTGATGTGGTTTGGTAAGAGAGAGAACCCTCATTGGTTTTGGTGGAGGTCAAAGGTCAAAATGCAAACTTTCCCAAGAATTCCAAGATCAAATATGAACTCAAAACTGCATTTTTCCAACACCTTAAGATAGCATTTTACCAGAGACTGAAGGAAATGTTATAACATGGCATTATTGGAATAAAACGTATGCATCATCGAAACCTTAATGCATTTTTGCATTCTGGTTAGTTATATTCTGAAATGTAACAAGTGGTAAATACATTTAAATATGGGTAGGGTTTAATTTTAAGAATTGTTGGCATTTCAAAATAAAGTCAAGACACCTGCATGAAATGCCCTTTTGCAGTAACTATATACCATATAAAATTTGGAAAGCTTTTCTGGAATATATACACTGAAGAAGCCAGATTACCCCAAAAATGGTACAAATTTGCACACTGTATGGTATTATTGTGTTTATGTCATATTTTTGTCGAATTAAAGTATTAGCAGCCTTGTATCATAGCTTCCAACTGTACAGTGTATATTTATTTACATACATCATCTACAGCTGTCTATGGTACAGTATGCATACTTAATTAACACAAGCAAAATGTGTATTGCATGTACATACTGTGTTTGCAAAATTTTAGTGTACACTACAGGTATGGGACAGTACAATATGCTTTACACATCATACTGTACCTTGTATGCAGTATGGTACCCAATTGAAATACAGCAAGTGAAGGGTTATTGCTGTTAAGTTTGGCCTGGGTAAACCTTAGTGTGAAAAACTTATACTGTACAGTACTATAGATGTGCCTTGCAGTACAAACAGCCAAATTTGCATTTTCTGCAGTAAGTAGTTTTATGTATTTATGGTACTGTACTATGTACATAACTGTGTAAATCCCAAGCAACAAATTCATCACTCACCATGTTTTAAAGGGGATATAGATTGGAAGGTGTTTGGCAGTACAAAGCTACGTACAGGTAAGCCTTCTTCAGTGAACATGCCCAGCCACCAATTGACCACTCACCAGGGCTAAAAAAACTTAAGACACCAACAGCAATGGCAATTGTGCTCTTGCTAATGGTGAAAGTACCACTTGAAAATTAAGCTTCACTTGTGGCCAAAACACTTCAGATTTTGCCAAAAATGGTGTCCAGATTTTAGGATATTTAAATCACCGTAAATGCCCAATATAGAGTTTTAAATGATTGGAAGAACATGAAATGCATTGACTATACATGTACCCAATGATTCATGTGAAGATCTGTATGTGTGCTATGTATATAGTATGTATTGGCCCAAGTGCAGTGTACACACCCAAACATTAAAAAAAACTGTGGCTCACTGCAACCCTCAGAATCTCAGTCAAAATTGTATTGCACTTTAAAATTAATTGAAGAACTATAAAACCAAAAAAGCTACTCGACAGTTTTTGGAACCTATGAATTGTATCCAAAATTTTTATTTCCAAATGGGAAATATTTTAGTCCAGAAGTTAATTTTTGGAATGCATGTGTATGCTACAGCTCTGTTTCTGACAGTGCACAGGTAGACCTATGTGCCAGTTACTAAATTACAGGATTGATCCATTTAAAAATCTTAGACAATGTAAATGGAAAAAATATGGTCTTAACAGGGGCCTGTCCCAGGTATATACTTGTGCAAAGACCCAAAAATAATAATCTGAAGTATGTTTGCAAGCCTTAGTTGTGAGGGTGACTCTCTAGCAAGCATCTTTATTTAGAAAGGCTCAGTGCTTTTGCCATTGATTTATCATGTAACACATATGACACAAACTAGGAACTGGTGTCCCTGCAGTTCATCTATTGTGCTAAATGCCTCTTGCAAAGCTGCACAGCCTTTAACAATGTTTATAGCTCTTTTCAATAGTTATGGTGCCCTTTACAAATGAGTGAAAAGTGGTAGCCATTCAGCTATGCCCTAATTCTTCTTTCAGGTTGTGACTTACAAATTTGCCCTTTAAAGGGGTCTAAGTACACCCAAGAAGTGGTTTAATAGTGTCTTTTCATGCATACATGCCAAGCTACAAATAACGAACGTTGCACATTCGGGGTGTGTACAGTAACTTAGCTTAAAACCACCCAAGCCTTTACTGTCCTTTAGTCCCTTGTTATAGTGTAATAGATTAGTATTAGATAGCATTCAGGCTCAGGTGGATATGCTTTTTTACTGCTGAGTACAATTGCAGATTTTTGTGCAGAAGTTCCTCTTAAAGGATGTTGTGGACCATAAAAAGTGTATGTTAATACAGTTTTCCAGGCAGTTATAGGGCATTTAGCAGATACACCTACAAAAAACATTGCTTCCTCTTGTAAGGAAACTTATATTGGAGTTGTTATCGAACTGTAGATTGTACAAGGACTGTTACCATGCAAGGGTAGTACTGTATCTACATGCCGAGAGGTTTGGCTTGCTGTATCAACATTGATGCCTAGATGATTCTTCATAGAAAAGTATTTGAGACACAAACAAATTAGTTTTTCAGAGTGGAGCTTGTTCTGAGTATAATAACTATGGCTACATCTTGGATATGCTTTTCAGATGATGCCACTTCTCAAGATATCGGTGGTCCCAGTGGGGAGGAGTCTCGCACTATCTTGCTGAATCAACCACAGCCAGTGAAACAGTGTAGCAATGAAGTGGAGTAAGTATTAGATCATGGAATGTAATAATACATGTTGATACTGTGTAGTAGGCCTGTAACTTTTTCTGTCTACACATAAGAAAATTGGAAATTGCCCAAAGTTGGAATTATTGGGGAGGGGGAGGGGGGAGGCAGGAATTGAGGAAGCTGAGGATTGTTAGAGGGAAGGGAAGGTGTCAGTAGGGGCTGTTGTCCTGGAACCATAAGGGTTTTGTAGCAATCGTTTGCCCCTCTTAATCCATATGGACCTTGGCTTAAAGAGAATTAGCATTCACCCAGAATTTATTTTGAAATGTAATCTAATTTTTGAAATTTCCTCTTTATTTCATTTGCAAGTTTCTTAAATGATATAGGCCTATTCAAACATGGTGATCAAGTATTTAAGGAAAGATAAGGAGTTAGAGGCTATTGCATGAATTTAACAATTCAGTAACTTTAGTTTTGACTGTATGTTTAAAAGAGCCATTCATGAAATATGATACTAGGGTACACTAAATTCAAATTGGGAGGTACTTGCATTTTCCCTTTAATACTAATACCTAATACAGAGCCAGGGCTTTTTTCCTCACTGGCTTTTAGCTTCACAAACCAACTGCACATGTATCTAGCCTGCAGAGCATGACAAAGTTTTATGGTTCAGCTCATTGCAACTTAATTGAAACCAGTGTCGACAGCAGTTGTAGAAAAAATTTGTTTCACTTCTGCATTAGAAAACCAGAGAAAAAGTTCATATATATACAGTTACAAGGCAATTGGCTGGATGAAGGCAGTTAAAATATTTAATTACAGATAGAAGTATTACTGCCCTTGGAGGATGCTTCTCACAGCTAGGAGAGTCAGTGTAACTTGATACCTTACTGGTACTTCATGGTATAGCATAATCATGCCTGTACCAACAGACCGTATACTGCTTTAAAGCAGGGTTAAATGATGGTAGATAACTGAAATAAGGTCAATGATATTAAGTACAACATTTTTGGGGCTCTCCGAATGGAATCTTTGACATAACAGCCTATTCAGAGGGGTGTCAGAGGGGTGGTAGTCCCTTGCAATGGAATTCAAAGAGGCTGGCTATGTAGGCTACCGTACCTCTAGATATGTAGGCTACAAGACTTCATGATATTTTTTCTCAGTGGTAATAATCCTCACTCCTTAAAGTTCTCCCTGGCAGAAACCTTTCATTGGTTTACATACCTCACCATGTGGTAGGGGCAGTTTCAATCAGGCATTGTGGTGATGGATGGTACATGCAGCAAATGCTATTGTTGCACTCACTAGTTGCTGAGCTGCTTTTAAAATTAAGGCCAATCAAAAATGGCAATAACTGCCTTGCCCTTTTGTGAGATTACTGTCTGTGCCCTCTTACGATTGCTCAAACTAAGCAGCTCTTTGTACAGTGATAATGAATGGCGCAGCTGTTGCATTGTCTTAGGTACATTCAGACAAACTCCTCCACTAGGTGATGTTTCCCTTGCAGCCTGTGTGCATACTTACATTAAATTGGCTAAGCTGCTACATGCTGTAGTAAAAACTACTGTACATGATTAGCACAGCAGTTACTACTGAATGCTTCTGCTATTAAATGTAAAATATCCTATAAAGCATAAATAATAACTTCAGTGCATTGTATGCCTTGTATAGCATGTACAGAATACATATAGTATATAGCAGAGAGCAGGCTAGACTATATGACATTCAGTCAGTTTACAAAAGGAGCCCATAAGAGTATCAGAGTTCCAATGATGTTAAAGTGCTACATTAGCCGTTTCGTGGTGCCCTTGATCAATATGGGGAAGTTACCTAGTTACCTTGGTACTTGCTCGCAAAATCTCCAAAACTGCTTTGGTGCTGTGCTCTTTTTAAGAAAATTCAAGGCAGTTTTTGACACCCCACCTCTGACCTTCAAAACATCACCTTGCCATTGAAATTCAGTTCTTGGCACAAGGCCTGTTCTCAATTATTAAGTTAAAAATGTTTGCCACTCTTCTGTATCATCCTGAATTGAAGATGAACCATACCATTAAAGTTTTTGTTGACTTATTTGACCCTTTTCATTTCTTCCTTTCTTTTTCTTGCAGCACTGGCAAATATACCATCATTACATTCCTTCCAAAGTTTCTATTTGAGCAATTTAGGAGATATGCAAATATCTTCTTCTTGTTTATTGCTCTTCTACAGGTACGTTTATGTCTTTACAAATAGACAAAGATGCTTTGATGTGTGGGTTATGTTGTCATGTACAGTTCTTCATGGCTAGGACTCAGTTAAATAATGCATGTATTCACAATGGTTTATAATTTGCATTAATTACAATTGAATCAGAATCCGAAGTTGATCTAAGATGTGGAGTTTGTTAACCACCAGATATAAAGTCGTAGTTTGTAAGCCATATATTTCCTATAAAGTCATGGTCACTTAAGGTAATAGAAGAATTACACTTAAAAGGTGGAATTATTGTAATGATACCCTGCTTACCATAATTGAAGCTTCAGTACAGCATCTACATGTTGATGGTATCATGATGGTTATCAGTCGTACAGTATTGTCTACAGTAAAACCAAATACGTATACGTGTCCCTCTTTCCTGACAGTACAGCAATATCTTTTTGACTGCATATTTTACTGAATTTGTTCAAAATTTGTTCAAACAATTATTTGGTTTATCTTAAATACATGTATTATATTTATTTTTTTTATTATATAGGAAACATTGTGACAGGTATTTGTAAGGAAGATAAAGCAGAAAAGATAACAAAATCTTAAGAAAATATCTTTTTAAAAAATATCTTAAAAATTTGAAGTCATACTATGTCATGGACATACAAATTCCTGCAATTGCAAGATAATTTTTATACATCTGTAGGTACTGTACCTACATTTATTAGCAATATGTATGAAGGTAAAAAAGATTGTAAAAATATGGTATACACCCAGGGTTATAGCTACTGTGGATGGGGCTGTGTGGTGGTGCCCAGGAATGCTCTTTATCACCCAGGACTATAAAGGTTAATTAAGCCTAGCACTGTCCAGTGCCAACTTCACTTACAGTTGGTTGAACTGATTTTGGAGAAAGTTGGAAAGAAATCCAACTTTGGTGGTATTTTCTCTGTTCCGTTGACATACAGTAGTACCCTAATATAAGACCATTATTTGAATGAATCCCCCATTTTCAAAAATAAATTGTTTCACTAGGTACAGTCACAGCGAACTCTTTATGTGGTACCCACCACTAAATTGGTCTAACTGAAGTACATCCCTATGTGCAATAAGTGCTAGTAATAGTCATCATCAATTAAACACTTTGTCACCATAACTCTAGAAAGTTCAATTAATCATACTCAAAGCCTAAGTCACAATCACTCTACAACAAGCAGTATACACAATCTGCTGTTTAGATATATGTAGCCTAACCAATTGAAAATATCACTAAAGCAGTTTGTCAGCCAATATCTTAAGCACAGTGATAGTTTTCACACAATGCTGCATTACTCAGCAATTTTATTATCAGTCAATCTTGTGTCAAACTTTGGAAAAATTTCTTATGGCTGCATTTTGGCAACGTATAAAAGCATGGCAGTAATTACGTAATTGTGACCAGTTTATCACTGTAATCATGAGAAGGGCTGCTTGATTAATGGACTTCAAGAGGAAGGGTAGACTATTAGCAACTATGAACTATACATTTAATTAAGTAGAGAATGGCATAATTGCTAAAAAATGTAGAATAGTTCAAAAATTTCAAAGCAAAATACTGCAAATTTCTCCAAAGTGGGTGGGGTCTGCTGTACACTGAAAAACATGCTGTAATGTCATGAGTTCAATTATTCAAAAAATAAAACCATTCTTTCAATACCCTGCAAGTTTCTTACAAGGTAATTGCTTCAAAATGTTTTTAAACTATTGAGAATAAGAAAGGAATCGTACTTATGGTTGAAACACAAAGATGTTTGTTTTGTTATTATTTTTTTTTTTCTTGGAGACAAATCCTTTTAATAGCTCCAGGGGAGACCTTGCATACCATTAACAGGACTTACGGTTATTGTAGCTTGTAAATTATACAGAAACTTAATAACAATCTCCTTGAATATGGCAATTTCAAAACTTTTGAAATGACAATGACTTTTATGTGTTTTTGTTGGTTCTTTCCATTATTTTGGAGTATAAAGATATTTCCTTGTCAGGGTCATGTTTATACTATTAACTGTGAGAAATTGTTGTTCAAGGTGATGGCAGCTTTCTATCCCTGTAAGCTGTATTTGTAAGAAAATATTAACAAAACATCAGAAATAAATTGATGGCTAAAAATGATGGCCTTATAGTATAGATGTATCTAATTATGTCTGGGGTTATACCTTGTAGGTGAACTTTGTAGCATTATAGCAAAGATAGAGAAAAATGAAACACAAAGACCAGTTACATCTTTGGCTTTTATTGCTTTTCTTAAAGAAGAAAGATTCGT
This sequence comes from Holothuria glaberrima, assembly GCA_009936505.3. Classification (NCBI taxonomy): domain Eukaryota; kingdom Metazoa; phylum Echinodermata; class Holothuroidea; order Aspidochirotida; family Holothuriidae; genus Holothuria; species Holothuria glaberrima. The sequence continues at coordinate 7,781 of WURT03110050.1, forward strand.
AAACAGAAAGAATTCTAAATAATGATGTCCTCATGGAATCAATTCTGGAAACAGAAAAAAATTCTTGTAATGATTGTTTATTTATTTATTTTTTTTAATTTTGTCGTTTTGCTGTCAAAATATCCTCTCCACGTGTTGTGCAAAGCTTATCAATTATTATGACTTACATAATACAGTAGAATGCACTCCCTGATCAAGTTGAGCATCAGTGGCATTGCTTGTTAAAAACTTGACCCAAATACTCTAGCATGTGCCATCAAAGGTTGCTTTCACCTTCAAGGCCTTACAATCTCACTCCAGCTATATGTAAGAATATGATGATATCTCTAAGTACAAATGGTAACTGCACTCTGAGTGACAAATTCAAACAATAGCGTTCTCTTCTTTATCAATGATGACTTTTGCAGTTAGCTACAGGTATGTTCCAAATAATACCCACATACAGTATTGTGTGGATATGGCCTTGAGACATTTAATCTCAGTGCAAGCTACCATAGCTTTGTCTGGGGAGGTTTATTAAACTGGCATTTTTATTTCAAACTGGAGGAGGAGCTAGAAGTAAAATAGGAGCCTTTTTGCTGTCTGAAGGTCAAATTGTAGGTCTTTAAATAGAAAGATTTGTGTTTTATTAGGAGTTTGTATAGTATGTATGGGAGGTTTGCTCTTTGTCATATAATTGGTATCAGGAAGTTAGATTATGGTCAACATGCTTGAGAATGTGCATTGTGTTCAACTTGATCTGGATTAGACTTGTGAATACAGCCCCATGATAGACGAGGGTCAATAGAGGTCTTCCATTAATGTCATAGTTTAGAGTCCAGTATGTTTTATGTACACTACCAATGCAAAGAAGTATGGTTAGTTAGTTAGTTAGATGAGGTTTTACTGCCCATTTTCTAACCAGTTGGTTTAAGTTGAGCTGGCCACAGTCTTTTTTCCAGCTGTGGCTCACTGGCAAAGAAGTATGTTCATATACTGGAGCTTATGCACATGTAGGGGCTTTCCCTTCATGGAAACATGGATGAAATCACATGCAAGATCCTCTGTTGGTCATCAGACATTGAGTAAGGTGCACCATCTGCTTTGTTGTGAAGGTCAGTCAGAGTTGACATGAGATTAAGACTAACGTATCACTCTGGAATATTGTACCTGTAGCGTACATTTTCTGCAATTTCTTGACAATTGGTTACTTTGATATGCATAGTCAGCATGTGTACACAGGGTTCAGTGTAAACATGCAGTGTTTCAAACTTGCTAGACTGTGAACATAGGGTTCAGTGTGCATGAATGTAAGGCTGTTCCAACTTGTTGACCTTTTTTCTAAGGTGTTGAAAACTGCACATAGGATCAAGTCCCAAATGTAAACCTGGTATTTCAAGCTTCTAGAATTTCCATCATTTCAGATTTTCTATTTTCTTACTGTAAATGCTTTTGTTCAGTTCATCACTCCATAGAGCCTTGCATTGGTTTTCTTGAATGAATAACCATCAGTATATGTCTTTCACAATTTCCTCAATACTTATGAAAAGATTGAAGTAGACAATTATTTTTAAAAGCTTTCCTCAAAGTTTTGGTAGGATTAATATAATGTGTGCCATGTCTTAATGTATTTTACAGTAGCTTTGTATGACTTAATATATCATAAGAGAAAAATACTTGAGAGTAGTGGTCATATTCACATTTTGGCAAACAGTTTGAAGTCATTTTACATAAGGACTGGGTTCACCACCTTCATTCCAGCAAATCCCAGGCGTATCACCTACAGGCAGATTGACGACACTTTTACCACTGCTTTTCATCCTATTTGTGTCCGCTGTGAAAGAAATCATTGAAGATTTTGTGAGTCATCATCTTGTTTACGTTGTCTAATGTCCTGTTACGCTTGAAATTTGTAATCATTGCCAACTCACACCAGTGGCAGATTCATGATGGGTGGGAACTGTGGACTCAGAAGTCAGAAGCCAAATTTGTCTAAATTCACTGAAATTTTGGTAATTTCCAGACATTGTTGAGTACGGTCTATATTGTAAAAATTGTCCAAAAATGGGAATGCTCAGATCTCCAAGTCCTCGTCCCTCCCCCTGGATTGCCCTTGCACTGGGGCATGAGCACACATACATCTTCACATTTTATACACTTTCTTCTACATCAGGTCCATGATGATCATAAAAATCATTTTTCACTCAGTGATTATCCTGCTTGAAAATTTGGGTCTCCCAGCCATGTCATTTTTGCAGTGAGTGAGCCATGTAATGTGTCCCATAATGCAACTGGGGTTCCTGTAAAAGGCAATTGAGCTTTGAGGCAACTTTGAGGCAAGGTGTTTAAGAAAATGGGCCGATATTTTGGAGCATTGCAGTATATCCATCTACAAGAAAAGTTTTGGCATTTGTTTTTAAAACAAAATCCTGTCTCCCTCCACACCCACATCCTCTGCCATAGGGAAGTATACGCTGAAAAACTTTGTTGCGACCATCAAACTAACTATTCCATATTATGGGGTGCATACAAAAACATATTCTTTAGAGAAGATGTGATTGTGTGAGAATTTTGTTTTTCAACTATTAGCTTGTCCATTTTCACCAAATCATAACCATCAACACAACACATTTATGTCCCAGTGCATGAATCAAGACACAGAGGAAATCAACATAGAGCAATATCCTCCAGAGTTCATGCTTTAAAGCAAGCACTGTTTATACCTCTCATTCAAAATCATGGCTTCCAGGAGTCCATATCAGTGCTTAAACTTCAGTATTTTTATTCAAAAATTGATTGCGGGAACTGTTTTTCTGGTCAGCAAATTCCGGGTGTTTCTCCAACTGGGGAGTGGACTACAATTTTACCCCTCCTCTTTATACTTGGAGTTGCTGCAATTAAAGATATAGTGGAAGATCAAGTAAGTTTCTGATATTTTCATCATTGTTTCAAAATAATGGATTAAAGTTATGTAGCCTGCATAGCTAGCTTGAGTTATTCTTAAATCAGTGAAATGTGAAGGAGTAAGCAAAGAACCTCTGCCTTTGTAGGACAGGGGCATAACATTCTGTGCCCAGTCTTAAGTGAGAAATAGGACAAAGCTTTACTTAATAGTTGCCATTCTTTTCTTGTAGTTACTTTGGAATATTCCTGGGGAAGGTTGTATGGGATGGTCAGATAAAATGAAAAAAGGAGGGGCAAGGAGAGAGCGAGGAAGGGGGGTACCCTAGTGTATATCATTTATTTACCTTTGCAATGCAGCTGAGTCTAAACAATACACTGATGCAAAAGCATATTATGGTCTTTAATCAAAATTTTATTCTTGTTTGGTGACAAAGTATTCACAACTTCTTGTGGGGGTGAAGCACTCTTTATGCACACATCCAGAATTTGTGCAGGAATTAGGTAGCTACTGTTTGGTATTTAAGAAGAGGCAGGTCTACAGTTGTCAAACTCAAGATGTTTCCTCAGGGGTGTTGTGGTCCTCCAGCAGAGAAATTTTGACTAAAGTGGTTAATGAATCATTTTGGGGCTCAGCACTATTTAACATGTTTTGGGAGAAGGAAAAAGAATCATTTTCAGGTAAGGATCTGGGCCTCGCTTCCTTCTTTGGGTCTGCCCTTCCCTTAAAAATAAATTTTGAAAACTGCATATTTTAGGCAGCAGTAAATTGTAATTTATGCAATAGCAGTGCATTGTGGGAAGTAATTGAATAAGTGTGTTACACTTAAGGCTCCTGTCATTGAGGTGTTGTATTTGCCTTCAACAATAACTGGGATGTACCATGTAAAGATATCGTGTGTTCTTTCGACTACATGTCAAATAAACACGATTGTGCCAATTTGACAAGTAAAACAATTCGCGGTCTCATTGTTTGTTGACAAAAGGTAGAAAATTAGATTTAATATTTTGTTTCAGTGGTCAGTGGGCTGTACAAATTGTGTTTTGAATTTGTGTAACCTACATCGGAGAGTAAATACTGAGGTGAAAATAGATATTTTTAAACCGTGTTCTAATAAGTAAATTTTGAGTTAAATCTGAATTGACTTTGTCGATTGCTCTGAAATTGACGGAGTACGCGGAAAGGATTGTTATCAGATACTGTTCAGTAAATAAGAGCTGTATGTAAATGTGAAAGGTATACTTCATTGTAAATTTGCTGTGATTAAATCTGAGAGTAATAATTTAATTAAGGTGTAACAAAGAGCTCTTCCCCTGATTGTTTTCTCTAGAAAAGGCACAGAGCGGATGACGAGGTCAACAAAAGGAAGGTATTAGGTGAGAAGAAAAAAAATTTTTTTTTTGTTACAGTGCAAAAGTAGTTATTGTATCCCATGCCTCTGTAGGCATTTCAACCCCTAGATATGAGGGATTTTCTGAATTTGGAAAGTGCTTGTACCTGGACTAGGGGATGCTGCTTGAGAAAAATAATGAAAATTTTTTCTGTTGAAATGAAATTTGCTGTACTCAGAACCATCTATGAACGATTTTTAGTTCAAAGTCCCACAAGCCATTCTCACCAAAAAGTTTTTTATTGAAATAGTTTAAAATTTTGAAACTGAAAGATTGCATAATTCAGGATGGTCTGAAGGCTTTAGTTGAAGGTTGAGTGTGCATTGTGTGTTTGGCTGTGTATATTGTTTGTTTGTGATGCCCTCACCAATAGGTAGTTGGGCTACAAACACAAGGAAGAAGGGTAAAGTTATGCACCATAGTTGGGTTCTGTATTGGTTGTATATTGAACTTTTGATTTTCTGATTTTCATTGCCACTATCATGGTTTTTAACAAGTGTATGAGTTTAAATGACAAGATTTCTTTCCATAAATTGCCACATTAAGGAAAGAGCAACATGAGCTTTCTGAAATGTTAGAGATATGGCTTGTTCATCTCTATGTAAGTAGCTATAAGAAGTTTTCAGACTTTTACTAAGACTGAAGGTAGAAAATAGATCGAAAATAGAAAATACCTGCAGACAAACTCATGTACAGGACCTAGAGCGGGACTCAAACCCATCCACTTGTGAAACACATTGGTGCATGGCAGTAGATATAAACTACTGGAAAATACCTGCAGACAAACTCATGTACAGGGCCTAGAGCGGGACTCAAACCCATCCACTTGTGAAACACATTGGTGCATGGCAGTAGATATAAACTACTGGAAAATATCTGCAGACAAACTCATGTACAGGACCTAGAGCGGGACTCAAACCCATCCACTTGTGAAACACATTGGTGCATGGCAGTAGATATAAACTACTGGAAAATAC
>WURT03110050.1:20268-72349 GCA_009936505.3 Holothuria glaberrima
CAATGAAGTGGGGATGTGCCACACCTCTGTTAGTTTTGTGACCTACATCTTGACAAGTCCTAATGTTAGTTAATGCACTTGTCACTTGTTTCACTCAACCCAGTAACCCCAGATGAGGTACTTTATTGCACAGAGGTGTGTCAACAAAGTGGGGATGTGCCACACCTGTGTTAGTTTTGTGACCTACATCTTGACAAGTCCTGATGTACACAATCATACATATACATATGTATTGATATATTTTTGACTGACATATGACTTGCACACCAACTGACAGTATGATTACACTATTGTACTGATTACAAAAAGTGGCACACAATGGCTCTCCTCCCATGGACCAACAATAACTGCTGTATGTTAACTGACATACGAGTCAGACAACTGACTGACAGGATGAATACACTGTTGTAATGTTTACAGCAAATGACACACAATGGCTCTCCTCCCATGGACCAACAATAACTGCTGTATGTTTGACTGACATATGACTCAGGCAACTGACTGACAGTATGAATACACTATTGTAATGTTTACAACAAATGACACACCAAGACTCTCTCTTGGACCATTAAAATTGACTGACATCTGACATAAAGTTACTCACCCCTTAGTCACTGATTGGCAATATTGGTACAGTAATGTACATGTGGGTCACATTGTCTTTTGTAAATGACCCACCTTTGACTGGCAATGTCCAAGGTAGATGAGCCATACATATCACAAGTGCATTACTATACATAAGTTTGTGTTTTCTTTGGTTGATTCCTGGACGTGGATATGACCATGAAGCATTTGTTGTAGTTAGGTTTAAAATAACAAAGCATATAAACTGTTTATATTTTACAGGGCCATTCCCTTACGTCCAGAACAGGTTCTTCTTAGAGGGGCTGTGTTGAGAAACATTCAGTGGATACATGGTGTGGTTATGTATACTGGACATGAAAGCAAGCTTCTATTGGTGAGAATTGATTCATTTGTCAGCAGATAGCCAAGTACAGGACACATTGTATTAGTTGTTGCAAGGGTTATGAGTTCTTTCGAGTTGTTGAAAGTTGACACTGTGAGGTACTGGAAGTAGTGTAAAATACACACCCAATTGTACATAAAAACTTACATGTGCTCATAAGAACCTACATAGAATTGTAAAGAAATTTTCTATCAAGCTGTTATAAATTGTAGCGTGTTGTGAGGACCTCTTTCAACTGTCATACAAGCATGGTTTCAGTTCTTATGAAGTCTGAAACTCCTGCCAGTCTTTTAGACGTGTTCGAATTTCTCCAATGGCAAGAGACCTAAAGCAAGGTGTTTTTCCTGTTACGAGATGTCGCAAATTCAGATGAGTTGTTGATAGGAGTTGTTACTCTATGAATCATCTCTAACATCACCTTGCAGGCTAACTCACAAGGGTTATAGCCTAGCTTTATACAGATTCCTTAAGAGTAATTAGGTCTGCAAGGATTTATAGAGTGAAGATTTGTAATACTATAAAAAAAAGTACATAAAATTAATAAAAACAATAAAAAGTAAAAACTTAAAAATAAATAAAACAGTGTTGATGTATGTGCTGTGCATATTCAAGACTTTATAGTATGATAATTCTAGGAGGGCTATTAAATCCTGTTTTTTTTTTTTTTTTTATTTATCGAACAGAATTCCAAAGCTGCCCCACTCAAGAGATCAACAGTGGATCGTTCCACCAATACACAGGTCAGTTTAGTTAAATACATGTTTTGGAAGGGTGAAAAAGATCATTTGATATTGTAGATGTGATGGTGCATAAATTTGAAAACCAGTTTAATTTCATTTAATAAGCTTGAGATTATGACACCAAGTATGTGTGACCATATTTTAATTTATGCAGTGATAGGTTGTTAGGGCTTCATAATGCTTGGAGAGGGTGGTGGTCTATTGGTTAAGGTGTTGGATTTGTCATCCAAGGATTGCTCGTTTGATTCCTGCTTGGGTCACTTCATTGAGTCCATGGGCCAGATTCTTTATTTCAATTGCTTCTCTTCACCCAGGGGTTAAATAGGTACCTGGGGGGGTAAATTTTCATCATGGGATTGTCACTGAAGGAATTGTCTCTGGGATGGTTTATTGTTTAACAGGGGTAATATTGCATTGTGCCTTTGATTAGGATTGCCTAGATATTAGTGCATTAAAAATGCAAATGTTATTAAAAATTTTAATATTACTCTTGGTCAATGATAATCTGTTCCTAAAAGAGTCCTTCATGGTGGCTGTAGTTATGCACCACTCCCACTGTCAAATTACCTCATAGGTACCCTTATAACCCCCAGATTAAGAGAGGCAACTGAGAAGAAGCATCTTGTCCAAGGACAAAACATATTGAACAAGGCAGGAATCCAGCCAGTAGTCCTTGAGTTGCTGATAGTCAATGATTCAATATCCTTTCAAATATCTGTAGTGACTTGGTGGAAATGTAGTTTTGTATTGACTAGTTGAAAGGTTTCTGGCTTAGGTTTGATATGTCTGAGGGTGCTTAATCTAAGCATTCTGGTAGAGTTTGAATTCAGTTCCATACATATGAAGTGCTTGGCCCTGTATTATAAATATTTATGATTGATCTCAAGTTTGATCAATCATGCAGTGATCCAATTGAAATCAAAGTGAAGATTGAGGGTAATTCATTATGAAACAAGGCCTGAAGGGACTCCAGCAAATCAAATTATCATATCTTCAACCCCATGTAAATTTGAAGCAAGCAGAAATAACATCATAACTTCATACTAATGGACAGTTTGTTTTCCTTTAATTACATATGTTTGTTATGTGAATGTAATGAGAGGCATGGGAATTATACAAACTGTACATTTCTAATGGAAAAAATCATATCCCTATCTGTTTCAACATCAAAAAATAGATGGAAAAACAAAATGAAAGTATTGCTCATCAGTGTGAGGAGATAAAATCACTCCTGCTTTTTTTAAGCTTAAGTCTCAAATATGGTAATTGCAGCTAGTATCTCAAGAACTGCACACAGAATCTGCATGAAAATTTTACCTTTGTGCTGAGATTGAATTCCTCTTTCATCTATCAGAAATTAATAACTTAACCCTACCTTCATGATCATGGCTTTGCAGGATTATAGCTCCTTGAGAATGGATGCGAGGATTTCTGCTGAGAAGCAGCCCTCAGGACTTTTCATAAGTAGGGGGCTTAGGGATTAAGGTCAGGAGGAGTTTAAAGGTTTAGGAGTTGGACGTATATCCTGGGGGTTACTGGTTGGACTTATGACCTCCCCTCAATGTTTAGTAACACTGTATTAGATAATAGGCACAGTTACAACTTGTTCTTGTTAAATGTACAGAGTGGTATGTTCCTACAGGTCCTTTTAAAAAAGGTGCAATATGCACAGTACCAAATGATTATGATTTGTCAAATTCTTGGTTGTTTATAGATAAAAAAATATAGTATTGTTATTGACAATTTACAGCGAAATTAGCAAATGTTTTCTTTTAACGACTACCCCTACTGCTCAGTAAAACACCATTCGTAGCTATTTAGTATTTACAGATTCATATCTAAGCAGTCTGTCTGATGTTTGTCGAAAATAAATATTGAATATGTCTAATTGTATTAATCATAAATGTCCCAGCTTCAGTGATCTTTTTTCAAGGGTTTTCATAGTGTAGTTTTCTGAAAATATACAGGAATTTTATGTTGACTGATGAACTTAGCTATCTCTCTGACTGCAGCACATTTATTTGCTAGTGTAAAGTATGTTTTACCAGACCCTCCTGACAAAATGTTAGCTTGTTGCCAATCCTCGTTTTATGTTGGTAATTAATTGGAGAAAAGCTTAATAATGGCTTACTTCCTCCTTAATGCCTTAATGATGAAATAGGAATGCTTCTGTATGTATTATGGTGCCCCTCAAAGTTGACACAGAGTTTAAAGGAAATCTGTGGATAACTTTTTATTCACCAATAGTGTCATTAATGGTGGTTAACCACCAAGGCATGGTTACAATTTTAGATACTTTTTCAAAGTCCCCTCGACTTGGTGGTGAAGAATGGAAGGTCCAAACCAAACGTTACTCCCAAAGGAGTTTTGCTCTCCAAAAGAGCTATGTCCCCAAGGGGACAACAAGACTTAACATGACCAGTTAAGAAAGTTTAAATAGGAATTACTACAGTTAAAGCAACAAACAGATCACATGTACTGATATATTATATAAGGGCAGAAGTCCATGATCAACATGATGGTTGTTATCATCTTCATGGTTGTCTCTACTTTACACAGTATGCCTGACATCATACAATGGGTAGCACAGGAAATAAAGTTCAAAATGTATGACCTAAATTTGTCCCACTGCACATAAATAAAGTTTGCCTAAAGTCTAAAATTACCAAAAAAGATATGTTACAAGATTGATACCTGCATTCCATTGGTCCAACTCCCATCTTGAACTATTGGTGGTGTTGCTGGTGTATTGCTTAAGTTACAGTTCTTGTCTCTCTTTGTTTTTCTTAAACTTTACTGCATTTTCAGTCAAAATCAGATCACTTTTTTGGTGCTACAGAGTGACTTGACTGTACAAGCCTTTTTGTCAGAACATTTTTACAAGAAAGGAGTAGAACATGTTTGTGTAGTATTAGACTTAAGGTACACTTGAATGAATCATTTGTCTTCTCAGATAAAAGTAGATGCGTCAGAAGTTGTATTCACAAATGCTGTTTGATAAATGTGTGACAATCAGCCCTGTTTTAATATGTTCATAGTTAGTAGTAGCTAGTATTTTGTTAATGGCTTGCAGGAAGTGTACAAACAGAAGTTACATCCTTCCAGTTTTGCTTGTCATTTTTAAAGCCCGTCAACAGATTATTTGAAAACAATTTTTTTTCTTTCCTTAGATTTTATTTCTTTTTGCCATCCTGGTTTTCCTGTCACTTGTCAGTGCCATTGCATCAGAGATTTGGAATGGTAGGCACTTTACACAAGATTGGTATCTGGCTTTTACAGGTAAAATCATTTTATTCTGAAGAACCATTTATTCTAAAATGTGATGACTGATTGCTATATGGCTAGAGCATTCATCTTTCAGCAGGAATGCCAGGGTCTAAATCCCAGTTTGGCTATACCATAGACTGGGGTTATCGAGTGTTTTGGCCTGTTTTCTTGAGTTTTGTTTTTGTGACAATTGTAGTAGTCACAAGAGAGCTAAGCAGTTTGCTTTTTCACTTAAATTTTGGGTTCTATGAATCTTCCTTGGGCCATTGTAGAATTTGTTGCAGGCTGCAAATGGCCCTTGGGCCCTCAGGCTACCATTTCAACCCTAGACCATAGACTTAGAAAGGGGGGGGGTCAGTAAAAGAGATTAGAATATTAATGATAATACTTTGTGTATTTCTTTTGCTATACTGCCACAGTGATTGTTGTGGTTAACATAGCCTCCAGGGGCATAAGAAGGTTTAGGAATGAAAAGGATTGTGGGTGAAATTTGTCAGAGGGTTTTGGTACAAAGGTGTGAGCTACTGACTAATGTTATTGTTATTATCCTTCTTTCATGCAAAATATTTTGTAATAAAATTAAATAGTTTGAATAAACTTTCCCGTTATAGCACCCCATTTCTCATTATTGTCTCTACCTCACTCCCAGACTGCTCCAGTGACTTTTCTTTGTCAACATTTTGTCTCTGTGATATCATGGTATTCCCAGCCTTTCCATTGCCTTCTAGAGCCAAACTTGAAGGCTTATTCAAGACTTATTTAAGTAGACTTTAAAGTTTACCTTACACAAGCAATCTTCTTTCTTACAGACATGGCTCCAAACAATTTTTTTTACAATTTCTTGACATTCATCATTCTATACAACAATCTCATTCCAATCAGTCTACCGGTGACGCTGGAACTCGTCAAGTTTGGCCAAGCTCTCTTCATCAATGCAGTAAGTCTTATCTTTGGCAAAACACATACTTCAGAATCTGAAGGCTGTGTTGATTTTCACTGTTTTATGCATGATTGTGAAGATAGTCACAGCGACAGGTCCTTTGACATTTAGAGTGAATATCATGTGTACCTTATGGGATGTACTATTGAGGTACTGTTTTGTTACTATGCAAATTACTTGCATTAGAGTACTGATGTTAGCTGCTTTCTGCACGTAGGACAATTTTTTATTTTTAGCTAGTTAATGTCAAGAAAGGGAGAGGGGCTCCATTCAAGAAGTTCAATTTTTTGTTTTTTACTAGTTAATGTAATGTCTTGAATGAACATAGCATTGTAAAATACCAATTCCCCATCAGGCTGATCATTTATCATCTTTAAGCAGATGATGTGGTCCCTGTGAAGTGTGGTTGATTGAAATGCAAATGCTTTGGAAGTGAATCTGAGTTATCAAAGAATTGAAGAGACATGATCCTTCAACATTTTGTGTGGGAAGATGGAAAACCTGTTGCTAAGCACCCCCCTTCCTTACCATTCTTTCCCCCAATATAAGATCTAATAATGTATTTATGTAGTGATGATGATAAGTATGGGCTGACTTGACCATAGTTATTATCATTATGGTTATTACCACCACTGCCACAATGGAAATTGCCACTGCCACCACCATGGACATTGTGTAAAAATGTGTGCTGATGGATGTTAATTTTTCCAAATTTTTTCTGTAAATCTCTTCTTTTTCTAAAAAATTTTGTATTTGTGTTGCACACTTTCTATGGTTGTTTACAGGTTCATGCAAGAAGCTTGTTCAATATCAGGAAAGAATGATGTTTTTTAGGTGGCAATTTGAATGTGAAATTGATCCTTCTGTTGCAAAGGAATTGCTCCTAATGGGAACAAAAACTTAAAAATTATTGATCTCAGTTTCTCTTTAAACTCGTCAGTATTCTACTCTGAAGATTTGGTTTCATTTCATCAAATTATGCAGACAACATTTGGAAATAAAATTTCTTTTTTGTCACAAAGCAGTCAGTTCTGCCCTGTGCACAAAAAAGTTTGGCACTTTCATGCAAGGGTGCAAACCAGAGAAATTTTTAGATAATGCCAGTGAGGTAATTTGTCAATAGTGTATTGTTGCACTTGTCTAAACAAAGCAAGATGGTATATCAGCACTGCAGGGACAAAGGGCAGCTGCTTGCCAACATGATACTTATCTGGCATTAAACTTTACCAACTAACAAAATGATCAGTTCCTTACTACGAATTGACCAAGCTTACAGCTCCATGGCCAAATGAACCACACTGTTACCAGAGAGTTCATTGGAGCTATATTCATGGTTTGCACGTTTGTTTCAACAATGCATGATAACCAGCCATAAGAACATACCTACAAATATATAAAGCACCATGAGAGATGATGTTTTAGGCCATATTGAGTGTCTATACCCTCTAGAGGGCCTGTTGCTAAAAGTCACAGTTAAAAGTGAAATCTGCTTGTGATGATACGAAGTATCATCTTTTTTTGTGTATCTAGGATATTGACATGTATCACCCTGAGAGTGACACCCCAGCAGCCGCCAGGACATCGAATCTGAATGATGAACTTGGTCAAGTCAAGTACATCTTCTCAGACAAGACAGGGACTCTTACAGAGAATGTAATGGAGTTTAAGAAGTGTACCATTGGGGGGATAATTTATGGGTGAGTCAAATTGATTTTACTGATTCCTCACCCATCTTGTTATGAGGGAAAGTTGTCACATACCCAGGGTGACTGGAAAATGTGTGAAACTTTCCTTTTTAATTACTTTATGGGTTTGGTATGATATCTATCAACAAGGCATTAGGCAGAAGTAATAACAAGTAGCAAACATGGAAGCAGCTTATGGTGATCTTCATTTAGACAAAGGCACAGCTAGTTGGTATTGTCTAGGCCTTGCAACTCACCAAGTTCTCCAGATTAACTCCTGGTAAAACCACTAGGAAATTGTTTTGATACTTAAGTACTTGACAGATTTGTTACCAGAAGTACTGGGGGGGGGTTTCAAAGATTGTGTCAAAAAAGGTTTCTGGTTGTCCCTCCAGCTGTCTGACAGTGGTACAGGACGGGGGCCGTTTCTCTCCCCCAACCTTAAGGAAACTGTCTAGAGACTAGCAATGCCTTCTCATCAGTCGATTGGGATGATTGAAAACAATAAGTGCATGCCTGCCTTGAAGTCATCTGAAAAATTATTCCTAGATAGGAGGCTGCCTTACCATTGCTTGACCCCAGTTGTTTTGTTGAGTCTTGTATGGGATATTTAATCCAGACTGAAAAGTCACCAAAATAAATAAAAAGTTTTAAATTGTTTTAGAGAAGAATGTGATTACTGCTTACTTGGCAGTTTTGCAATATTTTGTGAATTTTGCAAAAAATCCAACTGTTGAGGAAGTTTGATTGCATGGTTTTAACTCATGAAAAACAACTTTAATCTTATTTCATTAAGTATTTTCATGACACTTGTGTTTGTTGTAGACTGATATCTTTAGTAAGTCAGGGAGATGACAAGGCAAACTAATGGCTGAAAGGGAATAAGCAGTTTGCCCTTTGTTTGCAAAAGTTAGCTAAATTAACCATTCTCTTTGCTTACATTGTCTTCTCTTGCAAGCATCTGTAATAACCACAGACCGTAAATATTGCATATTAAAAGTAAAATGTAAATAAGAACTTAAAATAATTTAGTACCATAATAATTTATAAGTAGAAACACTCACATAAATGAAAAGCTGTATGAAGTAGCCAGCTGTAGTGTATGTACGATAACCTGATTTTATGTTTTAATTTTTGTCCAGCCTACAATGTTTTACAGCCATTGTTAGTCAATTTTTGCTAATGTTCAGTATATAAATGCTTCATTTCAATGTTTCATTTCTTTAGGGCCAATGAAGATTATGATGTTTATGAAGAAGGTTTAATGGTAGAAAATTTAGAATCACATGTAAGTACTTTATCTATTTTTGTTCAATATCCATCCAAGTTTGGATATTGTAAATTAAAGAAATATGAAATAATTAAATCATTTGTATAGAATTGTAATCTAAGAGATTACATTGATGGTGAGATAGCCTATTGTAGTAATCAAATCTTATCTGCAAAGTCTTTGTTGCTAGACAACTGATGATTTCCTTTCCTTTTAATTAAAGAACCAAAGATATTATGTTTGTTTGTATGAAATGTTTGGTGTACACTAAATCCAGGATGTTTTCTTGTTAAACATTTATTATTCCTATCTCCATAAATACACCCACATAGAATTTTGAAAAGACATTGTACTTTCTTTGAAGTTTATGTATAAGGAATGTTAGTGTACTGATTAAAATATGGTTTGATGCCCTCGATAATAATAATAATAATAGTAAATGTATTTATAAAGCGCACAATATCTGCAAATGTAATCAAAGGTGCTTAACAGTGTAAAAAGGTTAAAATAGGCTGAAAACAAAAGAATTAAGAGGGACAAAGTTAGGAATTAAGAAGGAAAGAACATAAAAATTTAAGAACAAGGATCGTTGATTTACCATTATTGCATCGTGAAAATATCATTACATTTTATTGTCATTAGGATGTAGAAAATCCTTCACAGGAATGTTATGAGGCATATAAATACAATCATTTTAAAACATTTTGAACCAAGTAACTACCAATGTACTGTTAAAATCAAGCCATGTTCTTATGTTTTTACTTTTGTCTTTGTCAATATAATCTAACTTTTGGATGAATTATTTACATTACAGTCCACAGGACCTCACATTCGAATGTTTTTAACAATGTTAGCTGTTTGTCACACTGTTGTTCCGGAACGAGATGAGGATGGGAGTGATATCAGGTACCAAGCATCCTCTCCTGGTAAGTCAGGAGCACTGGGTTTTAACCTCTTGGATAAAATATATACTTGTGTAGTCAGTATTGCTTTGTTTGATAGGCTATTTCTGGGATAAGTTGAGTTGAAAGTGAAGTGTGTGTTACAGCAACATATCCCTAGGTTGGGGGGGGGGGGGTTTACAGTAATTGGCTAGTTTTCAACAAAATGCTTTTCTCAAGAGACTACGCCAAAACAGCAACTTATAACCTTTTAAAAAACCTAATCACCCAGTTGGTGCAAAAACTGCCCTCTTGGCAATGCTTTGTGTGATAGGTTGTCTTATTTAGTTATATTTAATTCATTTACATATTATACTAACAGTATGTTTGGTTGGGGCAATTCATTTTAGAACATGCATTGACCACAATGTGGAAGAAAGCCATAAGTGGTTTATAAAGAACAACTTGATATTAGGTGTTTAATATCAACGGTTAAGAGGTGAAAACTACAACTTACTCTTCGATGGAAATTTCCCATAATTTGACCTGACCTGACCTAAGCACACCAAAGGTACAATAACCTAATCAGTAACTTTTTGATTGCTAATTGTTTCAAATGCCCAGCCCCATATTAACTTAGACAGTGCAGCACTAACATACATGTTAGCAATTTGACAGTCTTGGTAGGATACTCTAAGTTGCCAGCATCTGTGACTCATGCTATTACAGGAGAGGTGGGGAACCTTTTGAGGGCCATTTTGATGTTGACAAAATAATTCATTCACTGGCCAATCAAAGTTCATACCATACCGGTCAGCTCCCAGTTTCATGACTACAATATAATTTGTGTGAGATGTGGCTGGTTTCTATACTTGTAGTAATACTATGTAGGGTACTGAGCAGTTATATAAGTGAAATGTTCAGCAAGTGGTAACCAGCTTAAAAGGTTGATTAAAAATAATTATTCTCTTGACTGTAAAGAAATTGCATTTACAGACTGTCTTGCAGGCAGGAATCAAGTGGTCTCCCAGATCATATATGGCCTGTAGGTTAGAGGTTCCCCACCCTTGTATTATGGCAGTCTCCCAAATGTTGACAGATTTTAGATTGCAGAATATCCCTTTCAGTACAGGAAACTCAAAAGCACAAACAATAGTTGTTGCAACTTATATCTTTAAGTAAAGCTTTTAAAATCTTTCAAATCTTCTCTTGTTTCCTGAACAGTTGATTATCTTTTATGATGTATCAAAAGGTGCATATTGCTTAGGTAAAGTAAACCAAGGAAACAACTTTGATTAATCTAACAGTTACAAAAGTTTTGCACATAATTAAAATGGAATAATGCAGGAATTAAGATGGGTGAGGGATTATTACTCATTCTTCCAAGGGAAGTGCATTTTTTCTCTAATCTGGAGGTTGTAAGGCTCAGTTTATTGTATCCCTAACATCCATCCAATGCCACTAACTCCCTAGTGACCCCTCACCCACTCACCTAGTACCTTTAATGGTGGACCCCTGTCATTCATGGTAATGGCCCACTGACAAACTTTCCTCTCAGTCCCTGCTCCAATCCCTTTAACTGTTTTTAGCACCTCCCACTACATAACTTCATTACCCAGGGTTAATTCTCTTCTCCTGAAGATACTGCAGTAACTGGTTAACCCTTTGCAGGCAATCTACTGTATACTGTGGTCATTTAGAATGTGTATAATTGGTTGCCTCACTGTATTTGAGAACCATGCCCCTGTCACTGCTGTAGCTACCATACTATGTTCAGAACACACCACTGATCTGCACTGGTGAGTGACCAATCAGAGTGGCTGTTGTATATTTGCATATAAAGTTTGAGTATGTATGTACGTACTTACTTGAATCCACACCAAATCCTTACATTTTGTTTTTTAAGGTGTCACATTCATATCTCGAGACATGCATATCATGCATGTTATCATGTCACAAGGTTAGGGTTAGGGTGGAGACATGAAATAGGGTTAGGTTTAGAAGTCTCAAGACTTAAAATCAAACATGATGTCATGTGTGGATAAGGTAATATTTTGCAGATATTTTTTGAATTTGTATGTTTAAGTCTGAATCCAGGTACTGTTACCAACAGATACTTTTGTGAATGTGTTTTGGTATGAAAAGTGTCTGCCCATTAAAGTTGTGTTATCCGATTGGGTGTAAGAGTGAAGGAATTGGTAAAATAGGAGATTGTTGATGTAAAATATTTTTTGTTTTTAAAGTTTTTATAATTTTACTTGTTTTACAGATGAAGGAGCTCTAGTGAATGCAGCTGCTAAACTTGGTTTCATATTTATAGCGAGAACTCCAAATTATGTGGAACTAGATTTAGTGAGTACTCTATCCATTTATCTGTTAATTGGGTTGGAAAGTCAATTGATTGGATTGATTGATTGGTTGGTTTGGTTTGGTTGGTGTATGAAGTAATTCACTTTCAGAGGATTAATTCCGGATTTAAAACGTTCACAGTTTCTTCAGAAATTGGAAATTTAAGCTAAGTAAAATCTGTTACTCATTGTGTAGACATATTTTAAACAAAACTATGTCAAATATCCTTTTTTTTCCACAGAAGGGAAAAAGGGAGCGTTATGAAATTTTAAATGTTCTGGATTTTACTAGGTGAGTGTTTTTGCTTTTGAAAACTAAAAAGAATGTAAGTTCTGTAATGTCAAGAAGAAATAATGAAAACATTGAATTTTTGTGTACCTCCCGCCCAAAAAGGTCATTATTTTGAATCGAAGTCTGTAAACGTTTTTTAATCTGTGGTGACTTACTCATATGACCATGTACAAAAATATGAGAATAAAAGCTCCTAAAGATGGAGCAGTTATATTCATAAACATTTATTGACTGTCATTTGAATGGGCACAAAATGAAAGGATGTTTTAAAATAATGTATCCTTCTGCAGTTGTTTCAATGCTTCATTCCTGTACTCTGACTTGAGATGTTACATCCAAGACTCAAGACTATCTTTTGTCTTTAGACTATCTTTAGTCTAACCCTAATCCTAAGTCTTTAGACCATCCCATAAGATTTAGAACTTGCCCATTAGACATGGAACATAGTTATATAAAATTGTGCACTTAAAACTTTCCTTTGGAGACTTGAAACTTGACTGAAAATAGACAGGTAAAACACCTACTGCAGGCTTGCCAAATCAAGATACTGGGGTCTTGAATAAGCTCTTTGATACTTCAGACTCACCTTGAGACTTTGAAATTAAGCTCATAAAATTGCTGCAGCCTTTAGAAGAGCTGTACAGCTTCGGATACAGAAGAATGGGTGTAATATCCTTGATCTTTTGAAAGAAGTAAGGTGAAATTTTGTTTAGTTGTGATTGCTTCAAATAATCTTTCCTTTATCTTTTACAGTGACAGAAAGAGGATGTCTGTGATAGTTCGTACCAGCAATGGTTCCATTCTTTTACTTTGCAAAGGAGCGGTATGTGATAGTATCATACAGTTTTATTGTTTGGCCTTGTGAAGTAGTGAAAGCATTGTGATTGTGAAGTATCTAGTTTGGAAGGGTAGTACAAAGTATCTAATTTCTCTACTTAGATTCTCTGTGTGTGATGTATATTAAAAAACCTGTGGTACATTTAATTTACAAATAGATTGATTGTCACCCATTAAATCTGTATCACTATATACTACTTTTCTTGACAGGGGTAGAAATGTTTTCATGTTTCATGGAAGCAGGATTTCATGTCTCTGCTGTCTGGAAATGATTTTAGCTTACTGCACATCATCCCTTTCTTCCCTATTTAAATTTGTTGAAGAAATCAGCTCTGGTATTTTTATATCCTTCAGTAATCTGCCTCAATTGGTGGTATATTTTCCAGGGATTAGTAATTTTTTGGCTTTTGGGAGGGTATTATTTTTCATTCAAAATGAAGACATTGGAGAGACTTGTGTCAAATTTTACTTTCAGGATTCAGTCATTTATGACAGACTGGCAGCAAGTCAGGAATACACAGAAGATACTGTTCAACATTTAGAGAGCTTTGCTGCAGAAGGTGAGGACTCCCTCTGTCATTTCTTTCAAACCCACAGGTGTGGTTAATCTTAACATGGATGGTAACTGTGATGGGCTATTCACTGGTTAAGAGGAGTTTCACCAAGTCAAATGATCGTGCATCTCTGATTCTCAAGGGCAAGATTGCGTGTATCTTTGGTTTTGGAGGGCAAGTGTCCATTGTGTCACAGTAGTATCTATGGTTATGTCGTGCACATGTGCTGTAAATATGTTGACTGCATTTGTGTTTTGCCATTCAGTGCCTAGCAATCCCACTCGCGTGACGTCACATGAAATCCCTCTATTAGGTTTTTAATGCCAGTGTAAAATCATGGTCTGTCATTTACTGAGAAGTATGTTGGGTAGTGAGCAGCTGCATAGTTGCCTGTAAATTTATTTCATAAATTCCATATTTGCCTTTTGTGATTTCTTTCTATCTTCCCTATCACTTACCATTCTCTCAAATTATATCTAGAGATACAGAGAGGTACAATATGCAAGATTTTGATAAAAGAGTGAAGGACCTGCCTGGCTGCTGTATTCATGTACATTGTAGACAATTTTTCATATACATGTTAGTTTGTACAAATATATTTCTATAGTTAATACCATAATATCAAGTTACGTGAGAGGTAATATGTAGGTAGGTTTTAACCAGGCTGTATGCAAAGTTTGAAACATGGTCTCTTAATTGTTGTTTTTCCCCTGCTTTTTTGTAGGTTTGAGAACACTCTGTTTTGCATTTAGGGAAATTTCCATAGAAGATTATGAGGTGAGGACAATTTTCTTCAAAATTGTTTAATGTAGCAAATTTGAAGTATGAACAGAGCTTGTAATGACCCTTTTTCAAACAGCAATTGCAAAGGACAATGGGATAGAATTTTGGTGTATGTTGTTTTTTGCCACAGTAAAATATAAATAAATAAACATTTTACATTGGAACATACATATGGTAAGAGATAGTTGGGATACAAGCATTGTGTTAACATTTAAGAATACAGACTAGGTAAACTTTGAATTTGTTTTTCACTTTTTATCAGAGGAAGGTTCAGAGTGAAATAAAGTTCATGTAAATGCTTTTAGAATAATTCCATGTTTAGAGATCCTTCTTGCAATTGTAACCATTGGCATAAGGAATTTAAACAAAAATAAAAAACTGCATTAAGAGGATGTAAATATGTTTTAGGGTTCTTAAAACTATATAAAATTTTGTGTAAATTTTATCCATTAAGCAAAAGTTTTGTGGATTTTTTTGTTTTGAAGGAATGGTCAGCTACTTACTACAAAGCAAGTACAGCTCTACAGAACAGGGAGAAAAAATTAGAGGAAGCTGCTGAACTGATTGAGATGAATTTTACTTTGATTGGAGCATCTGCAATTGAAGATAAATTACAAGATGTAAGATATGTTTGAAATAATCCTTATTACGATAAAAACTTCGAAGCACAGTTATAAGTAGTATGTATGGCAGAATAGAATTAAGGGCAGCATTCTAGAATAGACTACAGTCCTTGGTTGACTGGAAATGCAGTCATACTCTGTTATCATGAAGCAGGATGTATGTTTCATAGATCATTTACCCTTCCAATATAATATGGTGGGGGATCTTATATTTTTGGGGCATGGGAAGGGGGATGACTAGAAAAAGGCCAAAAGGCAGAAAATGTAAATGAGGGGGCTTAGGGGAGGGGCTGCAGTAAAGTTTGCACTTAGTGCTGGTCGTCATCACCATGTAAAGTGTTTTGTTTTCTGACAGCTAGATTCGTGCGCACATGACAGGGCAGAAAGTATCGCTGTTAAGTCCATAGCCTCATTTTTCCAGTCTTTTGTGCCCCTTCGCCTTCCTTTGACTGTGCCTACTTTCAATTGTGCTTCCCATTTTCAGGGTGTTCCTGAGACAATAGACACACTTCTCAAAGCAGATATCAAACTCTGGGTTTTGACTGGAGACAAGCAGGAAACTGCTATTAATGTTGGTATGTGGATGTTTCATATCTTTCAATGCATCTTCACTTCTGAATTAAGTAATAGACCCTATGCGGTGACATTACCATCTACATTATAATGGACCCATCGTCATGTTGGAGGACAAACAGGGAAGTAATGTAGACTAGTTACAAGCTTACCTTCCAGGTGAGGGCACACTTCCATTTCCAAAGTCTTTTGATGTCACATGGTCTGCAATATTAATTCAGGACCAGGGCCTTTAATTATAAAAATGAAAGGAAAGAACGATCTAGGATGAAAAACTCCACCCTACCATCACACCACTTCAAATTGGACTAACTTCATCTACTTACTCTGTAAGGAAACCCCAGGAAGAAGTTTGAACCATCATTCTTACATGTAGAGCTCTTGTAGTAAACTTTTATCAAACACTGACTGTTTGATTTAAGATTGTATTTTCTATTGGCTATCAGGATCAGTGAGGTTCTGAAGCCACTGGTAAATCAGGAAACTGACCATCTCAGTGTGCATAACCTACTGACCCACTGGACTTGCTTCTTGAAATTCCAAGTGGCCAAGTGTTAAAAGTTCTGGTCATGGACGTTTGAGCTACTGTCACTAAGCAAATCTGATTGAAACTGATGTACAGTAAATCGTGGTCTCAGTCAAACCTGATTGTGACTGATGCACAGTAAATCAAGATTTAGTTGTGTAGGTCTTGAGACCTTAAAGTTTCATTTTGGAAAAACATCAGATTGTTAATTTCAGTTGAGCTGTCCATTTACTTTGGTGAAAAGACAATAGGTTTTATGGAAGGAGTTTGAAGAATAAGTGAGTTCAGTAATTGGTGTGTACATGGGCACGTGGTCCAAATCGTTGGGATAAACAAAACACACCCCTACCTACATCACGTCTTCCAGAATTTGAGTTTGCTTGAGAATTTATCAAATTATCTTTCTTTAATCCATCGCAAGTATAAGGAGGGTTCTTACATGTAGTTTTGTGGTGTAGACTGCATATAAATTTGCCTCTTTGGTGTAAGAATTGTATTTTAATCTGCCATAAAGTAGTATAGAGACCTCTATTTTCTTGCAGTTAGGCCACACTTAGATTTAGGCTTTATGGTATGTGTATGTGCTGCACAAAAACTGGGGATGCACAAGAATAAGGGATTGCAGTCCATTCTGTGCTGAGCCCTATTTGTGTATCCCATGTGTTTCCCACAATTCCATGCATCAACTAATAATCAAACTCACTTATTATGGTGATAGCATTTTCTAGAAATATGGTGATATTAAACTTGTCCAGAATACTATGAAATTAAATAAAAGCTTTCCCTACTGTTGTAACCTTGGTAAAAAATGATCTTTTCAGGTTACTCTTGTAAGTTGCTAGCACCAGACATGCCCCTTCTCATATTAAATGAAGAAAATATGGAAGATACAAAGGAGAATCTGAAAAGGCAAATAAACGATTTTGGAGACGATATTGGTAATGAGAATTACGTTGGCTTGGTCATTGATGGCAAGGTAAGTATTTACAATATTAAGTATAATGGGCTGTGTACAGTTGTTCACTGATGAAGCTCAGTTACATATATGTGTAAGACGCCAGTGGCTTTGAAATGACAACTTTACGAGGGATTGGCCGGCCAACTCATACATTCAAATCAAGTTTGGGTTCTTGAAAGTTCTTTTCAAATGGGGGCATACTATAGTTTGTTCCTGGATGAAGACCTACCTATGTATAATGCAGTCAGGACTTGAACCTGAAATTCTCATCTTTTGGAATTCATTTATTTAGATGCCCCTACCTTCATTCATACAGTCATGGCTGTGGTATTTATTATAGTACTTAACCCTTGCAAAAGTGGCAGATAATAGTGTTGCTTGTGGCACAGTGCATGTGGTAGGTCTAATAGCGTAATGACAAGTGTGATAATCAAACACCTATACAAAAGCTATATGTATTATGCTCATGCTGACAATAACAGTGTGGAAAATATCAGCAGATGGTAGAATACGTCTTCAGAGAATTTTGGTGCAAAAACCACAGCAAAACTTCCTTTCTTTAGCATACCTATAAGGGGCAAAGCTCTAAGATTTTACAACAAGTTAAAGTATATTTCATATATTTTTCAGACATCTGTTAACCTATGAATTTTAATCTCTGGACATATTGTTTTTACAATTGCTTTTGACATTTTTGCAAACATTTCACTTTGTAAATTTTAACCTTGTTTTGCTTTTATTATATTTTGTGACTTTGTCTGTTACTAGCCAATGAATTCAATGTTTATCCTTGAGAAAAATGTTTTCTTCAGCACGTTCAGGATCTTATATATGTCATATGAATATATAGATCAGATATTCTTCTAGTTGTATGTACATATATCTATGGTTTCAATATACAAGCCTCTGTATGGCTGAAGTAATTCCTGCAGTTTCCCTTGATTTTGAGGTATTACTTTTCATAGCACAGGAATTGATATTTACATGCATGTATTTAAAATTGTCTAAATGTGACCAGTTTTTGCTTCCTTTTTATAATATTTTAAATCTTGGGGATAGATTTTCCCCCTAGAATTGTGGCCTATAGACCTTATGTATTGATGTCACGCCAACATCATACCAGAGGACAAGGGAATAAAGCTAGTTATTTAAGAAGGGAGGAAATAGTTGGGTTTGCATTGCAAATTGCGACCCAAGAAATTCCAGTTACGAAGCAATTCCAATTCAGCTTCACAAATATTGCAAACCAATATTTTTTCAGGCTCTGCCAAGGTTCTTTCTTTTCTGATAAGTGCAGCATGTTAGTATTACTATTATTATTTTGTTAAGCTGAAGCCATAAAATCTTCCACCTTGGCCTGACAGCTAGAAAGCTCAGCCCCACTCAACTGTGCTCGTTGTATACTTGTACATGTTCACAAATTGTACTGAATCTTCTACTGTGGATTTGTTGATTTCAGTAGTTGCTTACTGAGATTGGGCAGTTGCTAATCAATTCAAACATTGATTAGCAATTGCTGCTTACCAATTCTCTCACACTATTTCATCCCCTGTATGGTTAGTTAGTTAGTTAGATGAGGTTTTATGGCCTAGTTTCTAACTAATTGGTCTAAGTCGAGCCGGCCACGGCCTTTTTTCCAGTTGTGGCTCACTGGCTTGTTTTCCCTACTCCATCGCTTATGCTGAGCACCAAGCACAATGGCAGGAGGTTCCATTTTTAAAGTCTTCGGTATGACCCAGATCATCCCCTGTATAAGTAACATGACTGTATGCATGAAATAACCATCGCATGGGCACATAGATGTAGGTGCGTATCCGACGGGTGCAAAAACTAACTTTGCATTTGTGTTGTTTTAAGGTGTATTCAGTGCTACGTCCTACCTTCAGCCAAGGGCATACTTTCTGTTCTGGGACATCATATGCATAAGGTCTATAGTCACATTTTACTTCTAATATTATTTCTAAATTTTTATAAATATTCATATTTTCATCAATATTCATGTCACTTTTCTAACACAAGGAACTCAAATTGGGGTCTTATGACTGTTAGTCCTTGTGTTACAAAATGGATAACTTGAAATTTTTCAACATATTTTATTCAACTAACCCTTTTTTGGGTGAAAGAAAAACTATATTCTCAGCTGTATGACGGAACATTTTGTATAATTTGTTTTATGCATGGGGATATTTATCTATAATTTCAAAATTTGAATAATAACAAAGCATGGTGTCAAGGTGGTTCTTGACTTTTAACACACTACTGCCAGTATTCAGCTTGTGTACCCATTTTGAGTGTACATTGTGGCCTCTTAGGCAACTACTGAGTCTGCTATTGGTTAACATGCAAACCCTCTATAAGTGCTTTGTTTAGGCTCCGCACACAATTACTGACCCAGTGGGAGGTTCTTTGACCCTTGTGTCGTTTTTTTTTTACATCAAATCCAACAGTTCTTGGATGGGGTATACATTCAGGGAAATGAGAAGAATGAATTTGCATTTTGCAGTAAAGAAAAACACAGAATGTGAGAAAAATAGTCAAATGCAGGGAAAACTCAATTATTCTGAGAGGCTAGAGAGAGAAAATACTTTTACCAGTTGGTCATGTTAGTGGTTAAAATTGATAAGTACCTGCTACTCCCAAAAGAAAAGAAAAATGAAAAATACACAGATTGACTGAGGAAAAAATGTTTTATAGCTAGAAATTTCATTGGATTTCTTAAAAATGCCTAATCCCATTTGTAATGTGTTTGATGTGAAACATGATTTGAAATAATTTCACTTTGGACAAAGTTATCAGAAATTAATTTATCATTTCCAAGAAAATGTTATCATCAACTTTTGTATTTCCAAACTATTGTATAGCCCTGCAGTTAGGACACTTTTATATTAATGCTTTTTAAACCTAAAGATTTTATTTGTTTTCTTTCAGCAGCAATAACTATTTATCTAAATGCAAATGTAACCTTTGCCACTTTTTTACACTTGCTCAAGCATTTGTCTCTCTGCTACTTCAGACTTTACAGTTTGCACTTGATCTCAACGTAAAAAACGACTTCCTTACTCTGGCTCGATCATGCAAGTCTGTTATATGCTGCAGGTTGGTTTATGTCTAAGTATGGACTATGTATGTTGAAGGGAGAAGGCAGTCCACCCAAAATTATTTTCAAAAATTTGCTAAATCTTACAGATCTCCTCTTATTTTTCTCACAAGTATTTTCATAATGTTCCTGTGTAAAATCATTGAATATTGAGGGTAAACCAATGTGCTATTCTGCATAAATTTAGGAAGTAAGTAACAAAAATATGGTCGCATGATTGATAGGAGCCATTCCTGAACTAGTGTACTTGAGTACACTACTTCAAATTGGGGGGACTGCATTTTCTCTTTAAGGGTCTGCCCTAGGGGGATAAAAAGGGATAAGATAGGGTAATAGGAAAGGAGTGTCACAAACGGTTTGATTGGGGGAGCAGGGTGAGAGAAAAATAAGAGTGAATGAGGTATTCTTTACAATTTGCTTTTGTGTTTAAGTAGTAACTAACGACTGGCCAATGTGTTTAATGGGTTTGTACACTTTGTGCAGGTAGTTGCAGTAGTCGCAATAGATTACAGATGTTGGAGTTAATAGTTTGCTAAAGAGTTAGTACAGGTGGGGTGGGGTAGGGTACATTTAGACAACTTTAGAAAAGGAAAAAATGAGAATTCCTATTATATCTAGATTGGTTTTATGAAGTAGGCATAGCCTAAGTAAATGCCTCAACCCTTTTCCATAAGTAAGGCATGCAAATTGAGTTAACATTTTTAAAAAATTATAACTTTGTCATGCAGCAGGCCCCAGCCTTCATTTACCTCCTAAAATAAAGCCAACAAATAGATCCATGGAAACTCACTTTTTTGGGGAATGTTGCATAGTGACTTTTTTGAGAAAAACATCATTAAGTATTTGTTTACATTCAAAAATAGTCAGAAAATGTGAAAAAAGCGAAAAAAAGGGGCAAAAGTTTGGAAAAATTATTTTAGGCACTTAGGAAAAGGCCAACCTATTCATATTTCTTTTCTGAAAACCTGAAACCTAAACAAACACCATCAGAGATGAATACATGGTTGGGGGCAGGGATTTTAGAGATATTTCAAATATAATTTTGAAAAATGCATAAATTTCGGTCAAAAAGTGTACATTTCAAGCCAAAATACCTGCCGCACAATTGAAAATCATAAGTTCTCAACCAGAAGTCCAATTTTGTTAATTCAAACTCCAAAATTGTCCTGACAAAAATCCTTACATAAAAATACCAAGATATATGAATAAATGGCAGGGCTAGGGTGAGTTAGAGGTTGAAAGTTGTCTACAAGTGCAAATTTGAAAAGATCGTCAAATTTTGGCCTAAAACTGTCATTTTAGCCCCAAAATCCCCTTCAAATATCAAAAATTATAACCCACAACCACCCCTCCTATATTTTTATGTACCAAAATATCTTTTTAGAGCTACCATACAAGGTCATTTAGCTGTAAGTACCGATCAAAAGCTGTGAACCTCGGTTTTTACTTTCACTATGCACTTTGCACTGAAGAATTCAGTCAGTGTGTACTGTGTGTACAGTGTGCATGGAATTCAAATGTAAAGAAATAGTAAAATGAGCATATTTTCCTCATTTTACATCCAATTTCCTCAAATTTGGTATCAAATGAAGAAGAAAACTGGAGAACATTCTCCTGTACCATAAAATACTTAAAAACCCTTATGACAGTGTCAAATTTGCATATTGTAAAAAACACTTATGTAATCTAATTTGCATATTTGCATACATAATGTAATTAATAAAAAAAAAATTATGTTCATTCAAATGTCCCATCTTTGCTCTTTCCAATGATATATAGGTCCTCCAAGAGAATATTCTTCTAACTTAAAATAAAAATTCCTGAAAACATTCCTCCTTAACAAACTAAAACTACGATGGAAAAGGGTTAAGGGGTGGGTTAGGTTGAGAACAATGGGAAAAGGCTAAGGAAAAGTGAAAATTGGACTTGGAGTGTGGGACAGGGGTGTATAATTAGTGATGAAAGTCTTCAAGACACTGAGTCAAAATAAATAGTGAGTTTTAAAATGATATGAGAAAATCAGAAAGTTGTGCCTTTTATAAAATAATACTTTTTTTCTGGATTTATTTGTCGAACCCTCTTGGGACTGATTTTTTCTTCGCTAGCACCTTATTATTGTTTCACCTTTTGGTCGTTGATGGTGTCCTTCATTTTGATTCTTCAGAGATTATAATGGGTAGGAGTAGAGGTAGGGAGAAAAAAAAGGAGTGGGAAAGGGTAATTTATGGATAATTAAATTAGTTGTGTCATCTCCCCCCCCACCACCACTTTCTCCTTGTGATGTCCCTTTTTGTTTGTTTCTGTAGTTTCTAACCATTATAATGTTAGGTTTATGTCCAGTGGTTTCCTATGGCCTGGAAGGCAAGGGGAACCAAGCAGGTGGTGTCTATGTGGTATAACAATTAGCTTTGTAGAAAATAACAGTAGCTTGGCATTAGCAACTAAACAAGGGGATACTTTTTTAGCAAGTGCATGTTACCACATACATATTATGATAGAGTGTAACACATCTTACCACTAATGGAAAGCTTATTGGGAATATGTTCAAACCATGGCAAGGGCCTGGATACAGTATGGGATGCACTAGGACAGATTGGGTTTATGTTGTCCTTCACACCGTTGACATCCTGTCAATGTAATTATCTTTTGAAGATAATTCTGTAATAGTATGTCATTTTAATCCAGTCTTTGAATAGGAAAGTCAAATTTCTAAGATTTATATCAAAAGAATGCATTTTAGATGTGATTTCTTCATTGGTGTGAAAACTCCATATAACAGCATAATTCTTGATGAATTTTGTGTATGCTAGATATGAGCATGAAATTTAAATTTAAATTCAACAGTATTTCTCAGATCAGAGTTACTGTAATTTTATTGAGAGACTGCATTCAATAGCTACCAGTAGTGAAAGAATGACAATAGGGCTTGGGACTGGGGTGGGGGGAGTGGGATGTATTTACAGAACAGTTAATGCAAGTAGGATAGGTTAAACATCTTTGTAGGGAGTAGTGTGAAAGATAAACTTATAAAACTCACATGAAATGTTGAACAGACCTAGTAAGTTATGAAGATAGAAGATTTGAAGGAAATAAATCACTAGCTTGATGGATAGACTCATTCTTGCAATACCAGTGTTTTGCAGTATCTTACCGTGAACAATTTTGTCTGAAAACAAAGTTAAATGGTATTACTTGAAGTACACCCTCCTGTCCCTCATCCTTAATATACCAAATATAATCCTGACATTGACGTTTTACACTTCAACCAACTTTAACATAACCTAAATCATGTTTCTTTTCACAGAACGACCCCCTTACAGAAAGCAGAGCTGGTGGAATTGGTGAAACACCATGTCAAGGTGGTGACGCTGGCCATCGGGGATGGCGCCAACGATGTGGGAATGATACAGGTGATTACACCATCCTTATACACATTCAGTGTGTGTGGACCATTCTTATATTAAATAATGGATGTGTCTATCTCTCTTCCCTTCCCTCTAATCTTCCTTCATATTATCTCTGCCTTTGCATTATCTTTCTCACCTATAAGGTTGCTGTTTTCATTTATTTTCAAGGCGGCTGATGTTGGAATAGGCATTAGTGGCAATGAAGGCCTTCAAGCAGCTAACTCCTCCGATTACTCCATCGCTCAGTTCCGGTTCCTTCACAAGTTGATTTTGGTCCATGGTGTCTGGAGCTACAACCGTCTGTCTAAGGTCATTCTTTATTCATTCTACAAGAACATTTGTCTCTACATCATGGAATTCTGGTTTGCCATCATGAATGGTTGGTCCGGTCAAATTCTCTTTAACCAGTGGGCCATTGCTACTTACAATGTGGTATGTAGTCTTTGTTTAGTTGTAGGCTTATCAATGTTATTTTGTATTTCTGGTGTCATTAGGCAAATTAAAGTTTCCTCTTACAATAAACAGTTCATTTGAAAAGTTATCATTTTGTGGACATGTAATCAAATGTTCGTGTGGCAGAGAAAACAAAAAGTGTCCCCTCCCTCAAATGCAATTATTCTCTTACATGTTTTATGTTGTAAACCATAAATTGTGCACTAAACAATGTGCAATATTAGAAAATAGAAGTTATTTAAATGCACTTTTAATGCATTGACCTCAAAGGAGGCTGTTACATCATATCAAACATGTTTAGGAATGTCATCGCATCTGTATTATTTGCAACTAGTGGCTACACTTTGATTGGCATAAATCCAGGCAATAGCATTACTTTGCTTGGTCAGTGATGACATGTCTAGATCTTCCAGTAGGATATGGTACCCTAAACATAGCATGTACTTCTCACACAGTAGTCTGTGGGTAAAGCCTTCAACAATTTAAACTCAGTACAGACAGTTGTAGGTGCACTATAGAGATGTTTTTATTTTAAAGTTGACATACAACTAGAAGAAAACTTGGTAGAGAGAATTTGTACTGTCTGTGGTGAAAGTTGTCGGCTGTTCGAAGAAACAATTATTAATGACAATCCATCATCGTGACGTAGTGAGAAAATAGCATTGAGTGTCACTAGATAAGTCTGGCAGAAGCTAACTTTCTAATGATGCATCATTTGAAAACTTGCTGTGAAAAAGTTGTTCATGACTATAGAGCAGTGAATTTTTTTCCAGAAGAATCTCATTATTTGTTGGAAACAATGTTACCCAGCTGCCTAATTCAATTTTCTACTGTCTCTCTTTATCATTCTATGCCTATAAACTAAAGTTTAAAGGTTATGAACCTTTTCCTTAAGACAAACTGACATTTTCACAGTTATCCTACCATGAAGCTTTTGTACCGCAAGTTTGACTTTTATTTTTGTTCTTTATCTGCTATTTTAGATATTTACAGCATTGCCACCATTTGCCATTGGACTGTTTGATAGAAATATAAGTGTTGAAAGTATGAAGAGGTTCCCCCAATTGTATAAGGCCTCACAGAATGCAGAGTACTTTAATACTAAGGTATGTAGCAGAACTTTGGCATCAAGGGACTGATGCTTTGCAAGAATGTATGGCATTTAGTATTTCTGTGCAGTGAATGTATGTTCATTGCGTGTTACTTTCTATACTGATTTCATATTCTGTTATTTAAATTCAGACCATGAGGTTATTTTACTAATTATGCTACTCTTAAAAATGTGGTTTAAGCCTGGCAAGGGCTTATAGACTAGCATTATACCTAATATTATGTTAGGTACTGTGTTACATCTGTATTTCTTTGTAAATTTATTCAGTTGATCACACAGTCATTTGATCTATCACTCAGTCAATCATCAATAAATAAATCAGTCACTTAATCAGTCAATCAATCAGTCAGTCAGTCAATCAATTAGTCAAGCAATTGATGAATTGATCAGCAAACTATTAGACTTAGAGGCTGGATTGTCTGGAAAACAAAAGCATCGTCACCTTTTCTTTGCAGCCATATTGACCAAATTGACAGTAAAATTTAAGAAAAACCCTTTTTGACTGGAACTATGTCAGTTCCTTTAGCCCAAGGCTGACTGTTAGCCTACCATCATTTCGTGGGGTGCTAGGTTTGTCATCAAAATGGGAAAAAAATGGCCAAATCTTGTATCCAAACATAGCATAGGTAACTAAGAATATGTAGCTTTTAATTTTAAGGGCACCATACATAGAGGTTACTATGTGTATCAAACAAATGTAAAATAATGGTGTATTTATAAGTCTTTGTGCAATTTTGATTGCTGCAAGGAATTGTGAGATGCATGGAAGATAAACCATGCACAGCAAATGAATTATGCAAAATGTAGACAAATTGCAAAAGATTATTAGACAATTGCTAAGACCAAGAAGACAATGCTCATGCTGTTCAAGACATGGAACCACAGGTAGGCACCCTTCTTACTCTCTGGTTTGATCTAAAGAGGGATGATTTGAATGTCTTCTAAAATAAACACAGTTTCTTTGATCATGTGGTAGGTACAGCAGTATGTTTGTTTCATGGTTCTAGCCATGGTGGGTGGTGCTAGGCAGGGCCACCCAGCACTCCTTATTTGCGCCCGGCACTCATAGTGAAATGTACTGTCCCGCCCGGCACAGATTTTCCAAACTAAACTGAAACGTTGCTGAAAATGTGGTACTGTGATCCTACGCTAAACTGCACCTTCAGATGAACATTACATTTAAGAAAAAGGATTAAGGAAACGGAAAAAATACCAAAAACATAAAAATAATCAAACATCAACTAAAAAACTCAATGAAATTACATATACAACTACAGGTCAAAAAATTGCAAAAGATAGCACCATTTTGAATCTAAGCCCCCTTAAAGATACAAAATTTTCTCATAGGGGCTAGAACCCTGGTTTGTTTCTACCTAGGTTTAAAGGTGTGCCACATACACAGTTTAAATTGCAAAAAGGCTTATTATAATACTGGAATACAAATAACAAAAAAATTTGAGATGTTTGGCATTTTAAAGACCAAACTGGCAATAATTATGATGTCATCCATTTCTTTTGCAACCTTACAGGTATTTTGGATGTGGACATTAAATGCTGTATACCATTCCCTCCTTATCTACCTGTTTGTGTTTGGAGCTTTAAAGGTAGACATTGCATATGGCGATGGCAAATCTGGTGGTTACCTCTTTGCAGGGAACATGGCGTATACTGTAAGTCATGCCTTGGTTATTACATAATTTTTCCATTCATGTAACTTGTTAGTGACATCCTTTTGTCTTCTGCAAATGAAGAAAAATATTTTGAGATTCCTAAAACATAAAACTCTATGTGAATGCCTTACAAATAAATTATTAACCACTGCAGCTATAGTTGGGAGCAATAGACCCTTTTTCTAATAGCTATTGCAAAGGATTGTGGGATAGAGTTCTGGTGTGTGTCGTTTTTTACCACAGTAAACTGCCTTTACAAAACTGATGCATACCAAATCTCTATCCCACAATCCTTTGTAATTGCTATTTAGAAAAGACTCTCTGAAAATGGAAACATCTCATGTAGGGTTGTTGAACACATGCAACCAGGGAGTTGTTATTTGGAAGGAGATAGATCGCTTTGAAGCGAGGTATGACACTGCCAAGGTCACATAGCAACTAGTCTCTTGTGTCTTTCTTAGTATTTCTATAGGGCTTACACTGGATAAGGTAGTTCATACAATAGAGATTTGTCGTCTGCTACATCTACTGTAAGACTGGAGGTTTTTCGCTACTGTCACAGCACTACCAGTTGCTAGGAAATTAAAAATTATTGCATGTTTGGATGCTTTTTGATGAGGATGAGAGTATACCAATGAGGTCTTATGTATAAATATGAATATGATCCTATACCTGGTTTTCCAGGAATCTTCCGGAAACTTTTGAGATTTGTCACGTTGTGACAAAAATTAGACTTCTCCCTCTTCAGCTCATTTGCATGAGGTTCGTTTTGTAGGAAAGGGCAAATCTCATTGGCTTATTTCAATTAAACAGTTGTTTCTTGTTTTGAAGCACCTGCTCCTAAATTGGTGGCGGTTTCAGCCTATGCATCAAAACAGTGTTCTGAAAAGGTCAATTGTGACAGGATTACTAGACCTGAATGATGTTGCTAGCGTATTGATATCACATTGAAGCCAACAAATAAAAGGAAAATTCCTCTTTTAGCCGAACGCATAGCTTATCATTGATAATCTTCTCAGGATGAAGTGGGTCTTAGGGTATTAGCATAAATGAAAACTTTCCTTTCAACCTCCTTCCAAATAACAACTCCCTGATGCAACCTTCCATCTGCCAAAGTTAATAGTAGTCTGTTAAATGGCTTGAGCTATAAATAGGCCTTATGTTCGTAAGTCTGAAATTTTCAGAGAGCAAGAGCTAATTGCTGTACTAGGGCAGAGGTGAAGTGAAGTAGTTTTAGAAATATGGTCAGTTTAGTCTGTTGATATTTCAGTTACAAGTTTTAAAAAGTGTCACAAATGATTTAAAGTTTATGTGAATTGTAGCTGATAACTCAAGTGAGAGAATTATCTGCTCAAAGAAGCCTCAAAGCTTATAAATTGATTTTAAGAAGAGTTGTTCTTACTGCTGGTATTGGTCCCAGTTTTTTAAGGCATCAACGTTATTTTTTTTTTTTTTTTTGAGAAAATGAACAGAATTCCCAAACACGTCTTTATCACACCATGGAAGCTCCGTACAAGGTAGCTACATGTGTTTGTAACAACTTGCATAGATGCTAAGATGTTAGAATTTTCCATCCATCTTTGCAGTATGTGGTCATCATTGTGACTTTGAAAGCTGGGCTGGAAATGGAAGCATGGAATTGGGTGAGTGATAAATGTCATTTAATGCTAGTGATACATGGGGCATGTTTCTCTGAAGAAAACTCTTCCAGAAATTTTTCTGCTGTACCCGTCCAGTTAAATCTCTCCTTTTCCATCCCTCCCTCCAACTGTATGAAATATAAAAGAAATTGCATGGCTCTGTATGGATTCTAATCTATGTATGTGATTCTGATGTTGTGTCTATGGTATTCTATGCAGAGGCTTGTGCTTTTCAGTGAAACAATGCACATGCTGAATTTAATAAAGGTATGATTGTGCCTAGAAAACTCTCTCTGAGAGCTAAAAACCCATAGGTATCATGACATGAAACCCCATACACATTCACATTTCTTTCTTAATCAGATCAACTGAACTAAAAGAGGTTTTGTTCATTGTAATGTGACAGTTTCAGAACAAAATGCCTGGTGATAGGTGTTCAGTAGAATCTTCATGTTTAGAGAGGCAACTGTTTACTAGGACTTCTAGTTGAAGTGATCAGCACAAGAAGAAAAGCAAATAAGTATGCATGGCATGGCTGGGGAAAAAGTTTATTTCCTGGGAATGGGATAAAATTATCCATAATTCCTTCCATATTTTTATGTACGGATAAGGTAAACTTCCCTCCAATTGCCAAGATTTTACTCCAAGTAGTCACATTTCCCAAAAAGGATCCTCCCAACCTTTTTCACCCATGGTGCAGGGCATAATGGTTATTCCTTGGCTCAAACCATGCTGTTGATGTGACCAATATATGATTTTCTTGTGCCATCCAGTGCCATAATGGAATTTGTATCATTGTGTTTGCCCTTAAGATCCACCTCCACAGATGAGGCAAAGCTCTGTCTTGGTGAATTTATTTATTTATTTATTTTATTTTTTTACAGCCGGTTCATGTTTCTCTTTGGTGTGGTATCATCTTTTGGCTCATCTTTTTCCTGATATATTCAGTTGCTACACCATTGGTACCGTATGCTGCTGAGATGTACTTTCAGGTAAAATAACTGTATTGTCACCATGGATACTGTTTGATAGTAATGAGATGTACTACATTCAATATTTTGACAGGGTTATCTTCATTTTAGTTTTAAGTTGGTACATGTAATCAGAGTTTGAAAATAGAATCTTTATAGAGGCCAAAAGATAAAGAAAATAAAACACCCCCCTACCCCCTTATCCCCCTTACCTCCTTCCCCACTTGGATGAAAAGAGTCATGCAGAGTTGAAAGAGATTGTGGAAGGGCTTGTAGTTGGAAGGTGTCTGCAACTCTCCGTTAGATAGGAATAAACTGTTCAGTTTGCTTTAAGTTGGCCACTGAGTTCAGTATGAAAGTGGTAGTAGTGTTTAGAGTGTAGGGAAATGTGAAACTGTTAAATTGTAAAACATCAGTACTTAAAGCATGCCTTTAAGGTCCCTCTTTAAGTTGGTTTAGGCCTGCTTCTTAAGATCAAAGATATCAAATCCCTATAGTCAGTTAGTGAGATGAGGTTTTATGGCTCAGTTTGTAACGAATTGGTTTAAGTCAGGCCAGCCACAGCCTTTGTGCCAGTTGTGGCTCACTTGCTTGTTTTCCCTACTCCATTGCTTATGCTGAGCACCAAGCACAATGGCAGTAGGTTCCATTTTAAAAGTCTTTGGTATGACACGGCCAGGATTTCAAACCGCCGGCCTTCCGGCTGCAAGTCGGATGCTCTAACCAACTTGACCATGCAGTCGGTCTACCAAATCCGTATAAAGTACTTGAAGGGTCTTTTATTTTACAAGTGCTTTCAAGCAGATAGGTTATATATGAAGCAAGATGTTACTTGTTTACCCTGCTCCATGTCAGATTCCACCACTGCTTCCTCAACCCAACCCCTTACCCTGATGTAATACTGTATTTATCAACCAGATATCTGCCTGATTCTCATCAGAAAAATATGCGTACTTGTTAAAAATGTAGTCCAATTGGCATCATTTGTTTTTGCATTATAAGTATCCACATACAGTTAAGTACATACTTCTCAATTATGATTATAAGGGTATTTCAAGAAGGTTAGAGGGTTAGAGTTAGTTCTGCTTATCATCAACGTATATCCTCATGCCACCACTTTGGGAATATAGTGGTACTTTCAGTACTCTTCAGATGAAACTTATCTTTTGTTTTTCCCATCTTCCTTTAGTTTCAAGCTGTGATGGGCTGTGGTATATTCTGGATGCTTCTCTTCCTGGTCACTGTCGCAGCTCTTTTCAGAGATGTTGCCTGGAAAGCGTGAGTTGTTATAAATTATAATTATATTGGTTTTATCTTGAAAGGAAGTACTTAATTATCCTTAGTGACCACATGTGGATGGGCTTGAAAATTAAAACTTCACATAGCTTGACCACCTAAAAAAAAAAATTGTTCCATGTAATTGCCTGCTTACATTCTACCTTGAACCAGTTCAATGCATATTTCTGCCCCTTGAAACATTAGAATGTAAAATAGTATAGATCCAGTAATTTATAGGAGAAGCAGTGTGTAGTCAAGACATTTTAAGGGAAAACGTACAAGTTTTCAGAGGATGGGCACAATTGGCTGGGCACAATTGGCTGTGATAAAATCTGGTTTGTTGTGGGGGATGTTTACATAAAATTGTACCTTGATATAAGTATAAAGATAAATTAGTGTAAACCTAGGTTGACAAAGCCAGTTGGGCTCATCCAGCACCCTATAACAAGGAGATTGTGGATGCCAACAGGTGAGACTGCCTTCTCTGTTTGACCAGAATTTTTAGGATCACAAGGCAGGGGTGTTTTAATAGTTACTAGTCTATCTCCCATTATTCTCGCAAAATTCCATTAAACATCCTCATCTAATGACGAAGAGTTTATCACCATCGCTAAGTGCCCTTCAAAGGGATAAACAATGGAGGCCCCTTCCTTGACCTCACTGCAGCTGTACAATGGAAGCAGTGAACAAGATCTGATTTGGACAATGCCTGGCCTTAGTTAGACAGTAAAAGAAGCTTTTTAGTTCACCAGTTTTTTACCCCCCCCCCCCCCTCCTCTTCTGACTCATTCCCTACTTCTTGCCACAAGTAGTAACATCCTCAGAAAATTCTGCAGTAGTTTTACTGGGAGTTCTAATCTAGAGACGTATCAGATGCAAGGCCACACTAACCATCTACTCTTGTCTCCACTAATTTGACTTTCACACTGTTTGACTCTGGACAGTTTGAGAAGAACACTAAGGAAGACCTTGGCTGAAGAGGTCCAAGAAGCAGAGGTCAAACATATTGACCCAACAGAAATAGTCAAGAGTTCTGTAAAGAAACGGTAAGAACTTATTGCAAACAAATTTTAAAAGTTTTGAGAAATTTTAGATAAGCAACTCCAGTTGTGTAGGAATACCTGAAATCTCTTAAAAGTGATACTATTAGAATTAAGAGAAAAATAATTTTGAAGAAGTTGTGACAAGTTTTGACAAGCAGCCGCAGCTGTTGAGGGAGTATACATAGTCTTTGATAGTTGAAAGTGATACCACTTTATGTAACAGGTTAATTTAAAATCAAGGTCATTTCATAGGTATATGTATATGTCTTTGCATTAAGAATTCTTCAACATTAATATAGCAAATGTATTAGACAGTTTTAGCAATATATATTATAGCTATGTTACTGCAGTTAAAATTTGTAGGAATTAAGTCAATTTAAGTTATTAGTGAGTAGCTTTTCTGAATGCAGTTTGTCTATATTGAAAACTAGTGTAGAATACATGCTATGAGCTAGTGGTGAAAACTGCAATGTTAGGATTACTGGTGTAGTGCAAATCCTAAGAATATGCAAGTTTATTGATACACGTAACTGCACTTGCATAGTAGCCACTTGACCTACTGTATCTCATAAATGCAACATTATGCCCGATGAATTATTATATTATCATATAATTATTATATTGTTATAAATAGAAACTAGTCTTCTATATGGCTTCCTGCTGAGTCACTGAGAGTTACATAGAGTTTGAAATAGAACAATGATTTCATATAGAGGTTTTAACTGATGTCACTGTGTTGTGGGCCAGTTCACTGGCATTTTGACAGCTAGGCATTATATTGTGTGAAGATTTTGTGTAGGGTTTTGTTGTATATAAGCACAGTATGTATCTGTGCATGCTCCCAAAGCCCAGTATGAAAGTTGAAATAGACTGAAATCGCATGACCCACCTCTAAGATTCCTTGAGGAGCCCAACTTTTTAACCTCAAATTACAGTAAAATACTTTATCGATTGTCACATATTGCTACATTAACATAATATTTTAAAAGAAAATTTCAGAATAATGTAATATCTGTACTTTAAAGAGGAACTTACTAAGCATGAAACTGTGGTACCCCACCTCCTTGCTTCTAGTTCCTCCCAGGTGAAAAATGTGATGACTTGAAAGCTGCTTATTTTTGAAAACTGAACATAAGAATGTCTTGGACATTTCACCAGAATGCTAAGATTAAGTTTGTGTAAAATGTATCTAAATTAAGTTCAGAACTGTCTTCTAGTTTCAATGTAAATTATCCTACATTTGTTTGGGTATTGTACGCAGCCTTCAACAATTCAGCAGTCATGCCAGTGATATGGTGGAGAGGTAAGGAGGGGTAAAATAGGTACCCCACTGGAGGGTGTAACTGGTACACCCCTATCAAGGGTTACTAGTTGAAGCATGATCAGCACTGACATCATTGGTGACATCATAGGAATGATAAGTTTCACCAAAAATTGCATGGCTGTAAAAGTTGCCAAAGTTTTCAACATTGATGAGCAAATTCCTGTATTTTCAAATTTTTTGGGCAAGTTACTTTCACCAGTTTTAGTTTTAATAATTTGTGTGAAAGGAAGAAAAGCTAAAGAAAACTGCACATTTTTTCCTTTTTGGCCCAATTGTGTTTTATTGCTGACAGTTGAATTTACAAAGAATAAACAAGTCCTCCAAAACACAAATAAAAATTAAAAAATAAAAATAAAAAAAGGGGGATACCAATCCCTGCTGAAAAGAGTCAAGACAGTTTTTGCACGAGTCCCTTTCATATGAAAAACAAGACATGGTGTACAATGGTGTATAGAATTTACGAGAAAAAGTCTCAATGTTTCAGAAATGCAACAAATTTTATCACAGAAGTGTTTTGGCATTATGAATAGATGGATCTCATTGGTTCCTTGATAGAAATGAAAATTTGTTTTTTATGGGGTGGGAAATTGTCATTGGTAAGGTTGGCCTATGAAAAAGTTTATGCACAGACTGTTTAGGACAATTGCTTCTGATTGGAAAACAGTGTATGCAGTCTGCTAAGTGCAGCATCCAACAAATTTTACTCTGAAAAGTAATAGAAATTGAGGATAATTCAAGATATTCATGTCTGAAAATTGGAAAATAATTGCATTTATTGTCTGAATTGCTACGAGGTCTTATGTTTTCCTGTCCGGTTAAATTTATTTACTGCTCTTTTGAACACTGAAAAAGAGACCTTGGACAATTTTGGTTTCAGTTGATATGCTAATGGCTAGTTTCATGGAATAGTTTAGTGTTACACCATGCTCATTCTGATTTGTGGAAGGAACGATTTACACACAAATTAAGGAAGTGTATTCACAACTCTTCTCTTTAGTTGGAAAGTTGTAGTCAGTGTTTCCAAAAATGTTGAACCTGGCATGTAGAAAGTTTGTTATGTTTTTACTTGCACACTCGTGTTTTCATTTTTTATAAGCACAGTCACTGAATGAAAGGGGCTGAAATTATTGCCAAGTTACTCCCGAATCACTGAAGTATCATTGTTATGAGTGTGTTGCAATAAGCACATTTGAATTTTAGTACACTGGTGTGCCACCCTCAAAGTCAGCTTAGTGAACTATTTGAAGAATCTCTTATCTAAGTTTACAAACCTTCATCATTACATACACTCTCATGAGCCCATCACTCTTTTCCACAGGGCTATTCATTTTTGCTAGTTCATTGTCTCCTATTGGGTCAGGCACCCTTGCTAGCCTGTCACTCCCACCCACATGACAGTGCTTAGGGATATAGGAAGTTGCAAAATATTTGTTGTATGTATATTCTTTTAAAATTCAACTTACATTTTTGAAGTGTTTGGAAAAGGTCCCATCACATCAAGTTTTGTAAAAATTTCACCTCACATCACATTCCACATCATGTACCACTTTTCTGTCATATCTGTTACACTGACATGCCTTTTGGCTTGTCAAAATGGATGTGCATTGAAGTTGTAGCTTTTGTTTGTCAATGCTTACTACTGCTAAAGAAGTATTTGTAAATGGTATCAGAGACCACACGTATTCTTTTCGGAGCAAATTAATTATTTGAAAGCATGTTAACATTGTAGAACAGCCATGACTAGGTCAGAGAGTTACTATCCTGATAGCAACTTCCTTGGTTTAGACAATGGTCACCTGTGGTCAACATCTGGGCAACTTGAGTGAATGAGTGGTCAATTAGAGTGGGCAACTTGGGCAATGTGTGTGGGCAACTTGAGTGGACGGCTTGGTTTATGGAAGGGATAGAGACTTTCCTTCATCTTTCTTTTAACTGTTCATGATCATCACGAGTCATTTCTTCATTCATGCACTCAGAGCATGATCACATTCATAAAGCATTTTCATCACATCTGCCAAATTTCTCTGATGAGGTGTTAGTCAGCAGTAAATCATTCAGTCAGAGATTTTAGCCTAAAGGTCCTTTCACACTAGGTGCAACTCAACCTGGTGCAATCAAAAAGTTTTAATTGTGTTATAACCTCCACCCTTTCTCACTAAAGACAAACATGAAGTGATACCACATGATGAGATAAAATGAGTTAAAAATTCCTAAACTTCTCAGGGTTCCTTGCAGCATGGAAAATTCATGGAAAAGTTTTTTTTTCTTTCCAAGCCTGGAATGGGCAGGGAATTTTGTTAAAATGACAAAAATCATGGGGAAGTCATGTAATTTTGTGAAGACTTTGAAACTTCTTGTTGATGTATGTTCAATGCATACTTTTGTCCCTGATTTTTGAAACCAAGATCAAGACCAAGGTCATTGATTTTTAATAATTTGGTCATGAAATAAGCCATGGAAAAGTCCTCAATGTGCAGGAACCCTGACTTCCGCTTATTGCTTAGTGACCTTTTGTCATGTAACCAGTTATTGCCACTATGGTAGATCACATATTAAAGTAAATAGTCAATGAAGGATGAAGACAAAGTTGGTGCAGTTTGAAAGCAAAAGTATTGTTGAGCAACATTTTATCGTATTTCCAGTGATGTGAAAGGGCCTTTACACACCTGTATTACTGCTCTGACTAGAAATTAAACTTTGAGGCATGTCCTCTTCCACCTGAGAGCCTTGAGTAAATTTCAGTTTTATCAATTCTGTTTTTATTATTAGCTAAGCTTCTGTAGGAAAGCTACAAAGGAATGGGAATTAATCTTTGCAGGAGTGAGAATTATTGCATAAGAACACTTTATTTGCAGTATTCTTTCAGATTTTGCTGACCAAATAAAAAAACTGATATGCATCAAGCCATAAAAGTCGTGCTTCAGTCATTACGACTGTTATTATGTCGCTTGTTTGAGTGAAAAGACAAAATTTTTAAAACTGTCTACAGAGTACACAGTTTAAGAGCAAATGCAACCCATTTACCCCTGATGTATTCATCTGTAATTCTTTAAGTCATTAGAAAATATTTTTGTTACTAAAATTTTAATTTAAGCAAATTTATATCTGGTTGCTTTCATAGCTATAAACTCCATGCTTTAAAATGCAAAATATGTTCGAAAGTATTAGAAAGATACTGTTCATGTAATGGGAATATTACTGAGATGAAGTGGTGTTTTAGTATAGGATTGATTTAAGAGCTCATGAGTGATAAGCATGGGACCCTCATAAAAGTACATGCTCTCAAAGAACCCTTAAACTTCAATAGTTCTTATGCAGTACGACATAATTTAGCCATCATATCAGTCAATACAAGTTAGTCATATTTGAAGCTTCTTTACATTCCTTTCAAGGTTTGATTCCCCCCTGTTTGTCTCTGCTCTTGAGGCCATCTTTTGGTCTCTGCTTACAGATGTATTTGCTTTTCAACTCAAGGCATATGTTTGAGTCCACCAAGGGTTACTATTCATAATGTTGTAGGCAAAATTATTCCTGAAA
The DNA here is from genome assembly GCA_009936505.3 of Holothuria glaberrima. Lineage (NCBI taxonomy): Eukaryota > Metazoa > Echinodermata > Holothuroidea > Aspidochirotida > Holothuriidae > Holothuria > Holothuria glaberrima. The sequence continues at coordinate 57,044 of WURT03110050.1, forward strand.
AACTGGAATACATGTAGAAGTTGTTTGTCCATGTCTCTGAAAAACTGTTAAAGAGAAATCTTCCAGCCAGAAGCCTTAAGATGTGGATGGGTTCATTAGTTTTTTAAACCGATGAAACAGTAAAGATACCTCTTCTTCAAATCATTTAGAGCATTTTTTTAATAGAAAGTCTCCTGAGATTATTACTAATGCTTTTTATTTCAAGTCTTTAATTCACTTCTTCTTTCCCTCTCCAGACTCAATGAAACGTCTCGCCTTTTGACAAGACTATTTCGGCGCAGGGGATCTCGCCCAGCAAGAGATGGAGATTCTAGTCGACGTAAGATAATACTAAAGTAGATTTGTTTTGTTTGCCTAGAATAGCTTCAGCAATAGTGATGAGAAGCAAAAGCACATATCTATTGTTATTAAAAGCCAAAATCAATATTTTAGCAATTGCATTTCCCCTACCCCCTGTTGGGACCTTGTAACTGTCAGGTTGCTAAGATTGATGCTGCTTGCTTGCCATTGTTTTTGTCAGAGCCAGCCAGAATGCCCACTAGACCCAAGGTCCCCTAGAATGAAGATCCCCTTGATTAAAAGTTATTTTCTATTTAGAGATAGGATTAGTATTGCTGTGAGATGCTTAGGATTAAGAGAAGGATTAGCCTCAAGTCCGTTTGGATTAGGATTATGGTTCGGGTTTGGATCAAGGTTAGCTGTAAGGTCTTCAGTCTAGTGAAAGTTCTATTTAGTGTGCCCAGTGCCCCCCCCCCGTGTACACCACTGAGTGTGCCTTTGGTCTAGTGAACCCTGCCTGGAGCCAGATATGAACCCTGTGGGACAGCTAGTCTGTCGTGATGACACTTAGGGGAGTTCCATCATCAGTTGGTGGCATAGCAAATCTTGGTGCCACTTCTATAGGGGATGTAGGAAATATACCCCTCCCCCAGTAGACCTGACCCTGATCCTTTGGTCATTCAGTTGCATTGCAAAGAAAGTTTACAAAGGGATCTTTATTTTAATAAAATGGAACTGAACTGCTATTGTTGCAACAACTGTTATTGGAAAACATAAATCACCAAAGTGCAAATTTACTGGATGGTTGCCAAGTTGCCTTGATTTTTTCAAGTTTTCCCTAATCGATTCCTTCCATAGATGGATATGCATTTTCTCAGGAGGAGCATGGGGTTATAAGCCAAGTAAGTAGTTGTTGATTTTGACTTTGTTGGTGGCAGTATGAAACAAAAGGTCATGATAAGGTTTAAACTTGAAAATATGTCATTTGATTTAACATAATATCAGTTAGTAATTAATTACTTTATTACTTTATTACTTAATTACTTTATTTGGTTGTTGATTACCTGATATTTCATGCCATTTCTCTTTTTCAGTATTTTGTGGTTTAAGTGAAAAGTCTGTAATTACTGTAACACCTTGCTACATGCCTGCTGCACAGATCCCCAACTAAGTGTTTAATCCAACCAGCCTTACAAATAATGGTACATAAGGTCATTTGTAGGCCTCAGTATGTTTCAAACGTTTGTTTTCAGTAGTTGTGTATACATCTTGAGTATACAATTCAGCTTTTATTCTAGTTTTATGCTGGTTCCACCTTTTACCAATTTTCTATTGTCTTGACTTTGTGCTTATTTGTGAAATTAATTATTTTCACTGGTTAGAAGTTTGCTATCTTTATCATGTGGCAATCTTTTATTTTGACCTTACACAGGCTGATGTCATTCGGGTCTTTGATTCAACCAAGGGACCAGAGGGCGCTGTTGTCATCGAAGGATGAGCGTACAGCTGTAAATCTGTCCAGCGTTCTCTTGCCGTGTGACTAGAAGCTATGGCTTAAAATTGTGTTGCTATGGTAACCCACTTTTCAGGTATTTTAGTTTTATATCACTGAGACACAGTTAATATCTTTTGTAACTGACACAGCAAGCATTTCATCAAAATGAGTTGTATTGTCTCCTCTCATTTCATAAATATAGAATGCTGTTTTTAGCATTTACTTTGAAACACATAAAAAACTCTAACTTCTTCCTAATGTAAAACCACAGTTTATTTTCCTTTCAAGAATTTGGTTCGGGACAGTGGACATGTCTTTCTCTTCAGCGGTGTTATTCCAGATAAAAGACTACAACCTCCAAAAGTTGCAATATGAATATGTAAAAGCATTTCATTTTGATAGAAGAATGAATTTATATATGGTTGAGTTTGAAAATTTGAAGCATGTGGACAAACCTCCCCAAGTTTTTGCTTTACATACTTTCTCAGTGTACAATTGTGAAAGTATAGGTTATGGTGTCATCTCTGTGAATTTTGATTAAAATAGGGAAGGATTGAACCTCTATAAATGTTCATGAGCTATGTACATTTTCTGATGCATATTAAAGATATCTATGCATATTCATGGTGTATAACCAAGTCTGGTTAAACCGTTTTAGACTCTAACCATGCAGATTTATCTTCCTTAGAAGTTGATGGTGAAAAGCAGTGGAGTAAATAACAGATAAAATAAAATGCAAACATAGCCATGAGTCTTGTAGAGCAGGTTATTATTCTGTTTGAATTCAAACTGCCACAAGCATTGACTCAGATTCTTCCTGCATATGAGAAAATCAGCATACCCTACTCACTGTCTGTGGTAAACCTGCCAGTAACAAACATTTTCTGTATGTCAGAAGAAATTCGCACTATCCTTTCATTTTCATGGAAATCACTCAAATCTTACGGAATGAAGATCGAATGGTAATTAATGCAAAAATAAAGTCTATTTGAATTCTGTGTCTTGAGTTCTTGCTTTCTAGTTTCTAGCCTGCCAAAATCTTGAAGATCATCTCACTGCAGCAATCTCACCACATCCTTAGTGGGGCTGAGGTGGGCTTTGTCCATCTGCTCTCGGACCTAGTAAATTTAGACAGCTCATCTCAGCAGCTATGTTATGAGCTAGAGACTAGTTACAGAGAAATGGTGGACAGACAGGAAACAGTAATAAGGAAGTGTACAGTGGCTATGCCTGAAGTGTATTTAAATTTATCTTGTTAAATTTTAGTGTGGTAGTAAATTGTCAGTTGTAATAGTGTTGTTTAGGGACCAGCCAAACGCATTTTTAAATGTAACTAGTTTCTTTTCAATGTTCTTTTAACTCTGTGGCCACCTGTGTCACAGGTTCGAACTCTCTTAATGCTTTCGAAATATTTCTTTTTTTTATTCTTTTAAATTCTCTTCGTGTCCGCATTCTTTCAAAGAAGCAGAGTTAATAATGTGACCTGTCTGTGTATATGTGCTTTTCTGTATGTTTCGTATGCATTTATGTTCCTTATGGGCAAGAAAACAAGCATTGTATGTGGTTTTTTATTACTATTTAACTGTCTTACCAAGATTTTTATGCAATATTATGTTATATGAGAATGTGCTACCATGGAAGCAGGAATTAGGATGGGGAGGGGAGTGCTTTGGTATGATACTTCCCCTCTCCCACCCCAAACACACTTTTAAAGGTGGGAATCATTAATTGCCCCCTCTGTGAATTGCACTTTTTCAGAAAATCACTAAACTTTGTTAGTAAATACTAAATTTACTTCAAAGACTGTGAAAATATAGCATCAAGTTACATCTGATGAAAACCACTCTGCACTGGGTATGGTGCTGTAAAACATTCCCAACCCCCCCCCCTCCCCCCTCCTAGTTTGGACCAGATTCCTATGACTGTGGTTTCACCTCAAAGTGATTCTATTACTTTTCATTTTTGAAGCATGTCAGGTATTAAATGTTCAAAGTAGTTTCAGATTTAGTGGTTAATGAATTTGCATTTGATGAACAGAAAAACTGTAAGACAAGAAAATGCCCATGGCATTTTTCAAATATTTTTGGAATTCTATTTCAATGCAGGGTATTTTGTAATCACTTTACGCACAGAATGTAAGAGACAACATTAAATTTTAACTTTGATTGCTTCCTGTCATGTCAGTAGTGCAAGCTTGTGACATACAGGTGTGAACTCCAAAACAATTCTGACCAGTTATTGTTAGTTATGTCATTGTATTTAACCAAGACTTGTGTTAATTACCATTTTTATGACTAGGTTTTATGGTTAGTTTAGCGTGCTATTTATTGCTTTAAGATTAAATCATCATGGATTTAACCTTTAATTTTGTTCTCAGTGACACTCTCAGTTTTAAACAGTTAATAATTGTAAAATATCACATCACTGGGTCCATTGCTAAAAAATTTAAATATTTTGATTAAATTACAACATAAGAATCTTACATCTTTTTATAGCTAAAAGGCAAATATGTTGTAAAAATGATATTCCACTTTTTTGCTATTTAGAATGTATATTTTGACAAAATATGATATATGCAGAAAATAATTACACGTAATTTCAAAGTTGTATTCATGATTTTCTCAAATTTTCCTATATTCCCAGTTTTTGTTATGGTAAAACATAATAATTATTGAAGTGAGCTTGAAGCTTTGACTGACAGAACACTGTATTTAACTATTATATCAAAGCATGGCAGACGTTTGGCCATGATATCATACTAATGATTCAAGTATTGATGGCACAGTTCAGTGCCTAGTTCACAACATTGTTCCCCAAAAGAAGATGGCTTTATATTTTTCAATTGCCCCTTTCCACCCAAGAATTACATGGGTAGGCCACACTCTGAGGTAAATTGTCATAATGAGAGAAATGTACAATTTTAGCAATCTGGAGGGGTTGCCTCTGGGACAGGATATTGTTCATCACATTCAGGGGATAACATATGCTGCTCCTTGCATTCAGATTGTGTACATCTTGGCAGCTTACAATCAAAGTTATTGCTACATATAAGCCTACATGATTATTTTCACTCTGACCTCTTCTTATTTGGTCAAGTGCAGAATTTGGTTTGTAGCTGAAACACCAGCTACTTACTAATTCTGATACAAGATTGATATGGCAAAACTTTATTTAAAACTGAGTTTGGCCTTTATTCTGTCCAGTTACTGTATCTAAGGTAGGGGAATCTAATTTGGTGGTAGGGGACTTCAGAATGAAAAATGTTTTATGGTGACCATGTTTGGTCAGCTAGCAAGTGTAACATGACATCTATGTTGAGTTTGCAACATATTGCCAATGTTGAACATTATTCTTGTACATTGGAAGTAATGTGCACTAATTATGAAACATGGATTTAATTATTGGCTTTCGTGCACACAGACTAACTGCAAAGGTCTGTCATTGCTGCTTACAATGTGATGCAACAGACCCTTAAAGTATTGAAATTCGCTGTTTGAACAAGTATTATAGGTAGTATTTCATTTAGTATTTGTCATAATAAGTGCAATGAAGTTTTTCAGAATATCACAACTCCAAAAATTGCCATCAGTTTGTAAAAAAAGTTGAGTTGCCTTACATCATTTAAAATGAAGGAATTGCTTTTTTTGCAGTTTAATTTATAGCATGTCTCATTGTTACATTATTTAAATGGTGCCTAGTACACAGCTGCAGGCTATTGTTTTGTAATGTTATCTATGTGTTAGATGTGTTTCCATGGTGATTATTGAGTTAATTCATATTAATACATGTTCATGACTCTGCACCAGTTATATGGGCATATAAAATGTATATAATATCTGTTAAGAATTGTGTTAACAGACAGCTAGTTGAATTTTTTTTGTGCCAGCTGCACAAGTGCACCCCCTTCCTCTCAGTCCCTCCCTGTTCCTTTTCACATAAGGATGTCATGGTAAGCATTATGAATTTTTCAGGTCTTCTTCAGTATTAATACTTTTTTCACAGATTGTTCGACTTCCCCATATTCTCACCTCCCCTACCCCCTCCCCTCTGCCAATGTAAATTTGTGATGGTTGTTGGCATATTATGTAGTCATGTTACATAAATAGCTCTATATATACACTAATACAAGTGATATAATTTTCTAAGTCCTATGTGAAATATCATTCCATGGTGTCTTTTCACTTACAAATTTAGCATTAATTCATGAGTGGTGAAAGTTCTGTCACTCTGAAATCTGTATGTCATCCTTTGAGAGCGTTCATTTAAGTTTCGTGGAACCGCGTGTTTGGTCTAGTGGTAGAGCATCTGTGTCTCACCCGGGTTCGATTCCCAGGTTGAGTCATACCAAAGACTTTAAAAATGGAACCTACTGGCGTTGTGCATGATGCTCTGCAAAAAGCAATGGATTAAGGGAAAACAATCCAGTGCCCCACAACTGGAAAAAGGCAGTGGGCACAGCTAGATTAAACCAAGAGGTTATAAGTTGAGGCATAAAACCCCATCTAACACTTAAGTGTTGTGGTTAGGATGATAAATACATAGTTTTGTTTTTCCTTTTGTAGAGAATCCATCCTAAATGTTAATTCAGTTCTGTTTAATTATCATCACTACAATTGTATCAACAAGCAGTTGGTTATGACATTCTTTGAAAAAAAGTACAGTACCATCGTGATACAATTTCAGTCTTGAACAAGACTGCCTATCCGAACATCCACCTGGTGTGAAATTGTAGCTAGTCACTGAAAGATTGGTACATCTTCTGCAAACAAGGACTTGAGTGCCCAACTTAGACCTACCAAATTATTGTGTGTAAGCATGGTATAATCTAGAATATTTTTTTTTTTTTTGGGTATAGAGGCATTTCTTGTGATGCCATGGATTGGGATTGCAAGGCAATGCCAGGTAAGACACACAGTAAGCATATTTACAGCACACCTGCATGGCGTAGCCATAGGTGCTAACTGTGACACAATGGATACTTGCTTGACAAAATGTCTTACATCCAAAGAGATGGGAGATCATGTGATGTCAGTGAAACACCTCAATACTATTCCAGTGGCTATAGGTTTTCGATTCCATTTGTTATTGCAATCTTTGTGTGTGTACCACAAATTCTTACCACTCTCTCCCCCACCCCTGTAGTCTTTTGTCCTCCAGGTGCAATATGAGTAGTGTTAGTAGTAATTGATGTAGGTGCTGCTACACCCAATTACTAACTTGTTATCAGTATATTATATATGAGAGATCTTGGCAAATCAATGTCCAAAATATAATTTAGACATAAAATTATGAAATATTGTTATTGTTGTGGTTTTTAGAGTGTAATGTGTGAGTTATTTATTACAGATCAGGTTGGTTAGTCTAGTAAAAATTGATTTGGACTATGTAACAGGATTGAAATCTCTATACTCGTATATTTAGTACAAGTTCCCCAAACAAGAAATGTATTTGAAAGCAGACTTGGACGAGTACATTGCTGTGGGTATGAGTACAGCAGGCTTTCCAATAAATCCAGATGAAAGAGTAGAATAAAGTAGGTTCAAAACTGGCAAAAATTGTGAGTTTTAAGATCAAAAAGGACAAAAGTAGACTTGCAGGCATAAGTCATCAGTATTCAATGTTAACAACACATATTTACTCTTGTAAGACAAAGTATGAGTAAGATTAAGATGTCGTTAAAGACACTGTTGTAAAGTTTTGGTGACATGCAATGACCGCAAACGTCAACTCTTGAACTGATGAAACCCCAGGATAACTAGTTTTATAATCATATCATATACTCTAGTTAAGGTCCCCGTGCCCCCTCCTCAGACCCGCATCCTACGGGATTTTCAAACCTTTCTCGTGTGCACGCGGGGTGATTTTGCTATGCTGATTTTAAATCTGAAGTCTATTTCTTCATATCTTCTTTCGCTTTTGAGCCCTTTTAGGGACATGAAAAAATGCCGAGAAATGGAATTTTTGTTCAGTAAAGCAACAACCAAGGATGTGCGCTAAAACAAACTGCAGATTTGAAACCGGCTTGGTCACTTTATCCTGCTTACAATGTTTGGGGACATTTTAAGAGATTCAATATCTTGACGCCAAATAAAACACCTTGGGATTTTAGTGGTTTGGCGGAGTTTTCGCTCTGACGACCATCAAACTTTGAACCCTGGGGTAAAATTACACTTTGTTTCATTCTATATCATTTTTTCTTACGGAAGGAGGTGTGAAAAGAGTCATATTACCATAGGGGTGTCATCTGACCTCGTATCAAAAATATTATTTCCATTGTCATGTGAATTTGGGGGGGGGGGGCGGAGGGGGGTAATCTCTCAAATGACCTTCGCACTTCGTACCCTACGGAAATCGACCATACTGACTGCGAAAATCACACTTTCAATTGCATATCTATCTTAATTATGCAAGGAAGGGTAAAAAGGGGGTAAATTGGATGACCCCTCCGAATGGGGTCAAAATACCATAGCGGTGTCATTTGTCTTCCTCGTATCAAAATTGTTATTTACAGTTTCATGCAAGGTCGTCCCTGTCATTCAGAACCACTTAGACCCTAAATGTTAGCAACCTCACTTTTTGTTTTGTTTTAGTTGAGTGCGCTCTACCATTTGCTTATAAAGTATGCAAATCAAAATTGAGGGTATAATTTATTAGACCACGGACAATATTTTATACAGTTTGGTCATCATCAAGAATATTTTTGTGCCTACAATACTTACCCCAACCCAATGATGGTTTCAGTTGTTTAATTATCGATAAATTTGCCAACTTTGCCGACCATCGCCGCCATTTTGACCCACTTTAGGTAACCATGTGAATAATTCTAATTTTTAGTATTCAGTTGCATAGAGGAGTTCTCTGACTCTCTGAAGCACCTAGTTTTAGTTCCTTCTATTGCAATGGTAGAAAGTAGTAACTTGAATTCGATTTCAGTCTTTAAATTTGAAATGACGGGTTATTTTTGAGAGTGGGGTTGGGAGCAGTGGTACCCTAGTTCTTACAACTTTAGATCGCTACCAAGTCTAGGCCGAGCGTTCGGTCCACATGACATTTATTCACAGTGGATAGAAGCCTAACAGCGTGTCTAACACTCCATACGTCTCATTGTCCATTCCTCTTCCCACTAAGACTCAAAGAGGTTATAAGGCTACAAACCGACTCAAAATATTAAATTTGCTCAAGCAATTGCAAAAAGTCCTGCGTAGGACGCAATATAATTACCTGTAACAGGTATTTATAATCCCATGAAAGCAATATTTTATGCACGATGGGATTATTTCATGAGTAAATGACCACGTTGAATGCGGAAATGTGTCTTTCATTTATACAGACTCCATTTAGTTTGCATAAATTTGCACAAATTAGGGCTCTTGAACAAGTATCAAGTAAACGAAACAGTAAATGTCATTTTCGAACTCAGCGCGTGTTGAAACTCCAGGGTGACGAATTTTACAATCATAGACACTAGTTAAGGTCCGTGCTTCCCCTCCCCAGGCCCCCAGCCTCGGGGATTTTCGACCCGTCCCAAAATAAACGAGTGTACACACGGGGTAAAATTGGTGTGCTGATTTCAAATCTGTAATCCTTTTTATCATGTCATCTTCTGGTGTTGAGATACAACCATTTTAAGGGAGATGATAAATGCCCCGAAATGGGGTTTTGCGCGATAACGCAACAACGCAAGGGTTTGCGCAAAAAGTAAGTGCAGATTCGAAACCGGCGTGCTCATTTCATGTTGTAGACAATGTTTGGCGACATTCTGAGAAATGTGAAGTTTTGACCCTAAAAAACATAAAGGGGTCGGTCCCCTTGTGATTTTTAGGGGGTCGGATGGGGAAATCTCTCAAATGACCTCCACATTTCGAGCCCTGCAATAATCGTTCATTCTGACTCCGAAAATCACACTTTCAATTGCATGTCTAGTTTTATTTTGCAAGGAGGGGTAAAAAGGGGGTAAATTGGGTAACCTCTCCGATCGCGGTCAAAATACCATAGGGGATGTCAGTTGACCTCCTCGTATCAAAAATGTTATTTCCAGTTTCATGCAAGGTCATCCCTGTCCTTCAGAACAACTTAAATGTTAGTAACCTCCACTCTGTTATGTTTTAGTTGAGTGCGCTCTACCAGTTGCTAATCATGTATGTATGCAAATCAAAATTGAGGGTATAATGTCTAAGACCACGGACAATATTTTGTGCAAGTTTGGTCAACATCAAGAATTATTTTGTGACTACAATGCTTACCCCAAAACCAATGATTGTAATTGTCGATAAATTTGCCAACTTTGCTGACCATCGCCGCTATTTTGGCCCATTTTAGGTATTTGTTCCATTCGAGACTGAATGCCAGTTATCTCCTTGACGCCCTCCTCATCCCATGGGGGGTAAGGGAGGACAGGATTGTGCCGATACTCAACTTTCCCCGTAATTCATCCAAACAACCCATTAAACTGAAATAAATTTGAAGTTTTGGATAGTCATACAGAAGGATATAAGTTCGAAAAAGCTTTAGCTTGGTATACTAATTTTCAGGGCGGTTAATCGATTTTTTTAAAAAAATGAACATACTATAGAGTGAATAAAAAAATCGTCCAATTATAGTGTCTTACACATAGAACAGGGTATATCCTGCTATGTTCTACATGATAGTCCACCATTTTGGCCCGGCCACTTACGCCCATCCGGTAAGTAGTTTCAATATTCAGATTTTTGGTTGCATAGAAGAGGCTTTTAGTTATTTATATCTAAAATCCCCATATTCAGTTATTTACTTTTCGATTATGGAAAATTGTGTTGACCGCGTTAATGTCGGGTATAACTTAATGATATATATGTTTGCATGTATGGGAAAAACGTGCTCTTTCAACTTTTTATACGTAGGGCATCTTAAAGGAAGGGGTTAAATTAGACCTAGGCTCGTGCCTTGTTTACATCATACTGGCAGGGGCGTAAATACGGGTGGGGGTGTAACACCCCAGTGAAAATCAAAAGTCGGTCCCTGAACGCCAAAATGTCGGTCTTAAATCCATTACGTGTTCGGCTCGGTCAACATTCCTTTCGTGTAAACCCGGAAAATAAACAATTTTCCGGGTATCATGTGATCTACGAAGCCACCACAATCTGAATTCTTTGTCTGGAAACACCAACGGAATGTTAACCAAGTTGCTTCCAGATAATTCAGATTGTGGTGGCTCCGTAAATCACGTGATACCCAGAAAAATTGGTTTTTTTTTCGGGTGTACACGAAAAGAATGTTAACCGAGCTGAGCACGTAATGTCCAGTTCAGTATGCCTTTGTAACAATAGACCAGACATGAACAACATTTGACACCTTACTCAAATTGAAATTCCGGCAGAGATGAAGTAACAGTGAAAAGATTGCCCGAATTTTCTACTGAGTTCTCGAACTTTTGATCGAATGCCCGAAAAATGCGCAAAAATTTTCCCGCACTTCTCGCGCATGTAGTGGTTTATTGGTCTATTTTATGCACCTGGACTGCAACGAATTTCGGGAAACTTTTTGAGATTGGGGCAAAAAATTTTCTACCCCCAAACTGGAAGAATCCCGTACGCCTATGATTATTACTACCAGTGGCGTACGCGGGGATGGGGGGAGGGGGCATTGGGCCATGGCTCCCTTCACGGATGCCAATTTTTTTTTAGTTCCTAAAAATAAGTAAATTTTGTAACACAAATTTTACTTCAAAAGGTAGCTTATGTGACACCAGATTGCATGTAAGGACACCTAATATTTCAAAAATTGTCAAAGGGGAGGCGGAACCCCCTCCCCAGGCAGGCAATCACACAACATACTGCATCCCCCAGAGAAATCCTGCGTACGCCACTGTTTATTACCGTCCTGTAAATTGTAATATCTAGGAAATTCGGATGGAATAACTATGTCAATGGGAGTCGGTCTCCAAGAAATGAAGTTGGTCCCAAAATAGTTCTAATCCCCTGCGAATTCATGTATATACACCCCTGCATATTGGCCAGTGAGGGGAAGGGGAGAAGAGTGCCCCCTGAAAAAATCGAGAGGGAAATTCGGGAAGAGTAAGGAGAAAAAAAGGGAAGAGAAGGAGGAGGGAAAGAGGAAAATGAGAGAGAAGAGAAGGAAAAAAGAAGTAGGAATAGAAAAGGGGAAGCAAAATAAATACACCTGAGGTAGCCACTCCGAGTACTGGGCCTCTTCTTAATACTCCCATTGGCCCCCTTCACGCCCCCAAACGATTTCTAAAAAAAATCCTGAAATTTTAAAATGATTCCAAAAGGTGTTTAAGGTATAGATTTCTGTAGGGTAGGGTGAGGTGTGTTTTCAACCAAGTGATAGATCTGCTGTAATTATTTTCTATCACAAATGGTTCTGAAACTATCAGAATTTTTTTCAAAAACGATACAAATTTTCAAGCGATCCAAACCTTACCTCGTTATTACTCTTATTATCAATATTTTCCGATAGCAATTCTCGGAGTACAGCAGCAAAAGTTGGAAACTGAAGTTCCCAGGTAGTTTCTCGATGCAGAGCCTAAATGCAGCTTTTGTCAAGGTGAAAAATTTCTGCGCGCGAAGGTTTGCACTCCACCTAATAACCATTATTTAGGAAAACATACATGGATCTATCTGATCACAAACACTTTTCCGAAAAACAAGGTACATGTAAAACCTTGGTAGGGGCCTCGCATCAATATGGGATCCTTCAATCTGATTTATAGCACTAGGTTAAAGGTTGAAAATACGTATTTTCCGTTACGCATTTTTCAAAAATTTTTAACTAGTGCTTTGAGCACAGCCGTTATCGGTATAAATGGTGACTGTTAATACACTTACAACGAAAAAGCATTAACTCTGAAACGAACTTGTAAGTCTTTCACCACTGGAACCTTTTGCTATATATACGTTTCAGGGAGGTCTTATATCACATCCCTGCACAGATACTCCCTCTCATTCACCATTGATGAAATCTGTTCGTCTGTATTTTCGTTCAAGATTGGTAAAAATAAGATTGTTGTAAAGTGCTAAGGCGTAATACTCTATACTGTCTATAGTAGCCAGTAAAGTAGCCAAAGGGAGGGTTTCAGGTTTGTTGACAACAAACTCTTCTCTTAGACAACATACTCTCCTCTTCTACCTAACCAAAAATTAGAATTATCGACACGTCTTAGTTCAAAAAATATCCCAAAGATAGCAACATTTTGCATCTAAGTAACCTTAAATTAACAAAAAATTTCTCAAAGGGGAGGGAGAAATCCCTCCCCTAAGACCCTTTCCCCGGGATGGTACCTTTATGTAGTGACAAGCTGCATACAATCGCAGGGTGCTTAAAAAGAAAAACAATTTAAGCAGACTTGGGTGGGGGGGGGGACTCAGGTGGCATTACGACGTCATCTGTGCCCCCCCCCCATCACCAGATCATGGCGGAACCACGGAATACGCCAACATGCCCAAAACTCGGATAAGTCCGGAACGAAATGTCAAAATCGGGAAGAAAATTGTCCTTGTCCCCCACCCCCACCGGAAAGCTGGCTACACCACTGATATTGGCGCACTTGTTTGAAGGTCATTGGCGTTCAAAAAAGGAACATTCTGAAAGGACGTCACCCCAATAAAGCGATTATCATGTCCGAATGTATGCAACTGAAAGAAATGTTTGTGAATCATTCCATTACCAATACCAAGGCTAAATTTCGCTTGGTTGTAACGGGGTTGCACGACGATTTTATTTATATGAAGTGGTGCGTTTTCCTGAAACCCCTCCTCTTTGCAATGTCACCTGAGAATGGCGAGTGACATGAGGCGGGTCAAGACAATTCTGTTCGCTTCTTGTACACAGCTCTGGTTGCACTAAACAGGGGCGGTTCTACGGGGGGGGGGGGCTTTAACCCTTACTTGCACCAGATATACCACTTGAAACTTTGATGTCTACAAAAGAAATTTATTGTCAATGCAAAATGTAATAATTGAGTGTTGTAACAGTGTTAACATTTCCTTTGCAAACCCCATGTAAGCTATTTCTTAAGTATTAACCTGATAGTTTACGCTTCCATGAGTTAGTAAGATGGGATTTTAGGGCTCAGTTTGTAACCAGTTGGTTAAAGTCGGGCCGGCCACGGCCCTATTTCCAGTGTGGTTCACTGGCTTGTTTCCCTACTCCATTGTTTATGCTGAGCACCAAGCACAGTGGCAGTAGGTCTTTAGTATGACCCGGCCAGGATTCGAATCCCCGACGCTTCCATGAGTGACATTAATATTTTTAGGGTACAAATTTTCTGAAATGATGAATCTCGTGGGGCATATCATTGTTACAAAAATGAAATGGAGGTTGAAAAAAAGTATTAACCATATTTGATGAAGTCACTCTTCCCACGTCACAAATTTGCATACTTAGCTATGTTTATTCTTGATTGAAGAGTAAAATAGAAATTTTTATGTAAATGATGGATTTTGATCAGAACTGTGGCTAGTTTCTGATTTTTATGCCTTTTATATTAAATAATTGTTTTCTTTTTGTGTCATCAGACATTTACGTAGGCAAAGTATGATGAAGTAGGATTTTTCAAGAAAATTAGAAGTATGGGAAAGCAGGATCAGCGGGAGTCCATGGGCGTGGATCCATTTCCAAAAGTGGGGGGGGGGGGACTTTTCACCATTTGTGAATCGCTGTCCTGGGGGAGAGGTCTAAGGGTAGTGGGATAGATGCCAAATGGTGCTACATTTGGTGCTAAATTTGAATTAAATATATCACCAAGGACTTCTACTTTTATAGGAAGTTTTTTTCATTTTGCTTGCTTAAGTGAATTTTTTACTCAGCCCTTGGGATAAGTCAGAACAACACTTCGTGAAGTGCACGGTGAATTGCTAGACTTTTTACCATTTACGAATCGTTGTCCTGGGGAGGGGTCTAAGGAGAGGGCACACCCCTCCCCTTTGAAGAACTTTATGCTGCTAGAATTGAATAGGACATTTTAGGCAATTTTACCCGAGAAAAAGACTTTTTCCAGGGTCAAGCTTATCTCTATAATTACAAAAGTTAATCCTTTTTACAAACAAACTTGCTCAATTGACCAAACACCCCTTTAACTTTATTGATCTCAAGATACCTGAACAGAAGTTCTCTGATAGATTCTGGATTAAGAGAGGTCAACTAGAGAAGACTAAAACTTGCTCTTCGTTTCTATCGTCATGAAAAATGAAATTGAAAGGTGTCTATATGGCAAATTGTGCCATATTTGGGCGAAATTTAGCTTTTAATATGTAGTGTATGTATTTTAGTTTTCATCATTTTTGAAAAAGTGTGGGGGGACTTTTTGGCGATGTGCCCCTTCCAAAAAAGGGAGGGGAATGCGTCCCCCCCCCCATGATCCACGCCCATGTGGGAGTCCCTTGAAAGCCTGGTACATGTAAACCGTTTAACTACAAGTACTAGCACTTTTTCAAGGTCACAAAATTTTGCATCTGCGGCATTGCTCAACTTAAACCAGAATGCAAAAATGCATTGTGGTTTTGATGAATAGCACTTACATGTGTAATCCCAAA
>WURT03110051.1:0-30968 GCA_009936505.3 Holothuria glaberrima
TAGAGCATACATAACTCCCTTCTTCCGTACTCGTTGTTGTCCAGTGGTCGACCGTTCATCAAATTGGCAACTTCAAAGAAAACAGTCTGCATCTCCTCACTAGTCATCGCTTGCGCCCTCCCCCGCAAATACATGGAGCAGGGCCTTTTTGACACCTCTGATGAGACTTTCAGTCACTCCATTCCACGGTGTATCTCTCGCTGAGAAATTCCAAACTACTCCACGCCGCGCTCCAAAATTTCACAAACTCTCTTTCTCTGCTACCAGCTGCGATCCACAATCACTGAATATCTCGGTCAGATGACCTCGTAATGAAGTAAACAAACGAAAGCACTCCATGAATGAGTCTGTATTGTAGTCAGTAGATACCTCCATGTGTACTGCCCACTTTACCAGTCACGTGAATGTTACGCCATAGGCCTTGTATCTTACCCATTTCTGGACTTCGATCTTCACGAACAAAAAAGGTCCAAAACAGATCACTTGCGACGTATGTTTAATTCAGGGGAAACGGCTTTGGCTTCACCACTGGGAGTGGTGTTATCTTTATCTCCGAGGTCTGTTCATCATATTTGCGACACTTTATACACTTGTGCTTGATATTCGTCACCCCTTGTTAGAGCCGAATCACCCAGTATTTAGATCTGATCTTAGGCATGTTGGCCCTGACACCATTGTGTCCCTCGCTATGGATCATCTGAGCATACAGCTCGGTGAAATGATGATTGCTGGGTAGAAGGGGAACCACTTCTTGACTGTAGCCAAACTGTACATGATTCTTCACTCTTTCGTCAACAAAAATTACTCCATCATCTCTGAGTCTCGGCCCACGGCTACCATATCTCTCTTAAATGTGAGTTGGGCTTTTTTCCATCTGCTGCACCGGTGGCCTTTTAGCCTCTGGGATCCGGAAGAACTCACCTTCACTAAGCTCTGCAACGTTTATGTCAATTGCCGCAGATCAACAGGATCTCGTCTTGGCCACTCTGTTCAATATGGCTGTAACCCTTAGCGACTAGCAAACGTCGCTGTATCTCTCAACCCGGAATGGACTCATCGGTAAACTGTGACTTTAGCTGTCATGACGACACCAAATCTTTCAGGCATTTCTAGGGTGGTTCAACTTTGGGAAACCGGCCATTGTCACACTGGCATTCGCAGAAAATGCGGACCGTTTTCCACAATCCCTGTTCTCTCAGCCTCTCCGGTTGAGACCTCTTGATATTATGAAGCTATGTTTTCTCCTCCAGATACCCACCGCCAATCTTGTTCATCTGACAATTCTTGAATCTCCCCGCTTCTTGTAGCTACATATGTTTTGAAGCCGTAGCTACGTTTTTGGATCGTAGACCTGACGATCTCACTGTCCACCAGGTACAGAACTCTGTGGAAATTTATGCCAGTCTCCTCAAATTGCCTCACTGTCAGAAATTGATCCCAACACATCTCTACTTGAATCAGGTGGATGCCCGCAAATACCTTACTGTCACAGATCGGGTGGCGACCTCCCGAGTAACATCCAAACGGCCCTTCAAACAGCATAAAATGGTCAACTACCCGAATTTTTTGAGAATGAAGATCTGCGTGATCCAGTCTAATCAACAGATCCACGTTTCTCATTGGTTTGGTACCTTGTTCCCTTCTGTCTCCAACACTCGTGTCATACGCTCGATTTTCGTATATTGCAAGTCCCTTGTAATTACATCCATCCAAAAGCTTTAAAGTATGCTACTTCTCTACCCCCCTGGGAGTCTCAACTCTACATTATACAGCGTCGTTTCGAGCTGTCTTTCTTTCCTACCATCCTTGATCACTATTATTTTCACCGGTACTCCCTGGGCACCTATCCTTCTCGCTGCCTTATGCGTCACTACCGATGCAGTAGCACAACTATCGAATGGTGTTCAACGTGGCATCATCCCTCGAGGTGATGGCGCTCGCCATCAACATGCAGTCACCCAATTGAAAGGCTGCACTACATTGTTCAACTCCTGTGTCTTGTTTCCCAGGCTGCCTCTCAGCTTTGGAAATGGATGAACGGGTGGTGTTTCCTCTTGCAACCGTCTTTTCCACACTCCAGAATGACAATCAATAACACCGTGACCTATCTTTAAACACCGAAAATAGGCACGTCTCTCCTTATAGTTTTATACTCTCCTCAATACTCTTTGCTTGGAAGGCTTGACAACTCTCGGTAAGATGTTGGGCTTTTTGGTGTATAACACATGTCGGTGTTTTCGGAGTGATGTCTGTAGACAACACAGATTTGACAGATTGGCCATGCGGTTTGTCACTCGTTAGACTTTCCATAGTCACTGCTTCTCTCACCTTCAAAAAATTCTAAAAGGCCATGTATCCTTCTATCTTGTTTTATCTCTTTAAAATTCATGTGTCTGGTCCACCTCTTAAATAACTCCTTATGTCAGTTCTTCTCAATTTTACCAATAACTCTGGAGTTCGCCATGTCGCCTAGCGGACCTGCTCTCTGTAAATTTCTGAAGATGGCCTCTACAAGATCTATAAATTCAACCAGCTTCCTGTAATCGACTTTCTAGACTACCCTGTGTATCACCAAATCTCTTACAACATCTACTATCTTGGATCTCGTACCATAACTCTCATCAAGGCATTACCAAATCATGCCAGCCTCATTTGCAGCTGCAATCGCCACACAAAGGGGCTCACCACTTAGGAATTGTTGCAATGTGAACGCTGGCTGATCAGAGTGAGTCGCGGGTCTAACCAGGGAGGTGTTAGGAGTTACAGGATTAACAAATGAAACACCCTCCGGCGTCTCGTAATTCACAACAATGCAGACAAAACTTCTCAAAACAAATCTACGTTGGCAACAAAATGGCTGACAAACTAGAATAGAAAAAGAGCGCACTAAGTCCAAATGTCCAATATCGACCTCCGGCGAAAGAGCAGGGTAACTAGACTTATTCACCACATCAGAACGTGGAAAGTACGACTACACAGGGGTCCGCTGCCTCCTTCTGTAAAATGTAGAAAGAACGTATAAACGGAAAACGTGGAAGAGATCTGGGAAGAGTCATGAGCAAGAATGCAATGCGATGGCAGGACCTGGACTGCGGGAGTGTATGTAAACCATCATAATATGTTGGCTGCCCTATCTTGGAATGGACATACTAACGTGTGGTCCACTTGGCTTATTAGTGAGCATTACAGATTTTTCATAGGCATGCATTGATTTAGTTAATCTGGATCAATGCTATAGTATTCAGTTGGTTTTGTTTTGGCTGATCGTCTAGGATAAACTAATAGGCTGAGCATGAAGGGCCCTTGTAGCCTCATGGTGCATTTCACTGGGCAAGCACTCCCATGTGGAGCCAAGAAGGGCACCTACTTCTGGCTAAGACTTTATTTGGCCCACTTGCAGATGAGAGTTTTTCCGTGTAGGGCTAACAACTCCAAGTGGATTAATATTAGCAGCCTGTCGGTTGTTTGGGGTGGACTTATGTTCAGCTTTTCGCCTTATTTTACGACTTACGGGTAGTGTATCCTCTGTATGGACTTGCTTGAAGCTGGAAATTCATGTGCCCTTATTTCTAAAGGTCCTTGCGGTTGCAAATGAAAACTACAAATTACAAGAGAAACAAATGAATCAATAAATCAAACATGTTTATGTAAAGATCTTTCCTACCATGCATGACATAATCTGATGTAAAACAAAAATCTACGGCTTTATCTCGAGATATCAACGGTACTCATCAACCCGACACATTTGCAGGTTTTGCTAACCTAAGGCCTGTTACGATCCAGTACTCTTAGAAGTCAGATGCTCGTCGTACGATGTGTGGCCCAGTGTGCACATAGGTATTGCAGATTGTTCCCATGCCCCCGGAAAAAAAACACCAAGTACATAATTTACCCCTTAAACAACGTACGCCTCTAGGTTATGTCCCCTTGTAGTGTGGGATGTCCACTTGTGCATCATAGTGAAATGTCTCCCGAGACATTCTTGGTATTATGGTAGTTCTGACAGGCCATACGTGTTTTTCTGTTATTTGACAGTACTGAATATTTGAAGGGTTATGTTTGCTTTCTGCAATTACGTACGACAACGCGATGAATATGTGGGGAACTGTTCTTCGAACGTATTAAACACCGTTTGATGAGAGCACAGTTAGCTTATTGTCGTGTTCAAATCTTCGTGTAATTTGAGAAGCTGAAAATATTGTATCCATTGTCCCTGTGAGCCTTTCGGCATAAGAGTACAAGAAATCAAATGAAGCAGGAAATAAAGCTGATTTCATTAAAGTAACTGATCAGTTTTCTACAAACGTATACCTGCCAGTGCTGCACACGTATTTATAATTTGGAATTTTGCAATGAGGAAATAACAGCATTCTTCCCTCTCATTGCGTAGGTCCAGCATAATCTGATTACGAGTCCATGGGCCTTTTTCATTCTTAGATGCTTGCTCCTTGGATCGACACCACACCGTACCAATCCATGGCTTCTATTGGTTCACAAAAATGGGTGCAGGGTTCATAATCGTACTTTTCAGGATTGATACAGTCGGGTTGTTTGCAACGGGAGTTGAGGAACATGCCTACGAAAATTTGGTCGTACCTGCGGGGCCCTGATTGAGATTTGGGGAATTACAAAATAAAGCACAAACAATACGGAAACCTTTTTTGCAAGGACCGTATGTCAAATTACCTAACATTGCACCAGATGTTCTCCCTCTCCAGTTGTATTATGCATGGTTTACTACGTTTTTTTTTTTTTTTTACAAATGTATGAATATTCGCCTGTTCCAACACATTTTGAAGACGTTCTCATATGCACCAGAAGAAGTGTACACAAAGCTCGGGGTATCATAAATGGAGCTCGAACATTATGCTATGAAATAGTATTTATAAAATGTGTCATTCTTATCTGCGTAACTCCATAGACGTATGAGACGGGGGAAGTGTGCCCCCAATTTTGAACAGTCTTAAATCCGGGCAAAATCTGCAGAAATTGTCTGGCAAAATTATTAACAATGGACGAAAGATTCGGATTTAAATGTTGTGCCTCCAAATAAAAAGTCCCTACACCTTTATGTTAACCCATACACACGGCGAGATTAAACAAAACGTGGCTGTTCACCCAGGCTGATAGAAAAAAAAAAGATTTGTGGCACAGCAATTTGTAATACGAGATAAACGGTTGTATCGTTATTTCTTCCAATTGGGCAGACTCATTGAAACTAGCCGTCCTAAAGTCCCTTAAACGACTGCTATCATCAGCTACCCAGCTAAATCGAGCGATTTCTTGTATAAAGGCTCCTTACTTACGCTCTAGGACCTTGCACACCCCGAAAGAGACTCGAGCATTGGTGGAGTTAAGACATCCATGCCTGTGTGCTCCCTATAGACCCTAGGTTGAAAAGTGTGGTGTCGCCGTTCTACTAATGAACTGTTCGCATTCAACGGATAGGGTAAAACCTCTGTGTTTGACGAAGTCCACAAGATGAGCAACATTAACATAGTCATGAGAATTTTACATCCCAATTTTACATCAAAGCCTGGGTTAAAAATAGCACGATTTTGCACCTTAGCTGTCGTAAATAAAAGAATTTAGTAAGGAAAGGGGTGTTATAATTACCTCTGACCTTAGTTGACACCACGCCCTCACACTCACTATCCAAAGTCGCTAAATTTTCCAAATAATGAGAATTTTGTAACCTATCAGTGGTTTATTAAAGATACTGTACTGATCAGCATTTAGCTTCTACCTTTCATAAACATCTCACATAAACAAAATCTCTCACGTTAAATGCATGCCGTATACTTTGGTTCACAAGCAGCTCCCACCCATAAAAACATTCGCTAAATAATGAAACATATTTAACATAATCAGTCACAGCTTTGCAAACAATAGTACCATATTGCATATAATGCCATTTTGCACTGGTACGTAAAATCAGGGGATGCAAAATACAAGGCAACGTGGAAAAGCTAGGAAAATTAGGAGCCTTGTGATACGAAAGGAAATTGAGCTAACAGTAAAGAAGTTTAAAAACATGTCCAGAATGTAATTTAGGAGAGAAAGAAATCTGAACCCTTCTTTGGACCTGTCTTCCCCGCAGGGCTCTGTTCTGTTTGGTTTAATTTTCCAGTCGTAAGTGGTGTGGGCCATTAACAACGAGAACTGGTGAGGAGGACCTTGGATCTCTTAAGCCGCACTCTCGAAAAGATGCTATTTTATCAGTTAACAGAGTAAGCCGAGAAAGTCGCTCGCTGACAGTGTAGCTTATTATGTACCAAGTAGTAATTAAAGGCATATAAGTGGTAAAGAGGCCTCTCATCATGTTCATGTTTATTTTAAGTCAGTAATAAAGAAGTAAAGTTGAAGCTAAAGCCAAAAAGTGTTTGCATTTCATTACGAGTCAGGTTTTTACTCAGCAGCCAAGCATCCTCTAGACAAAGGTGTGACAATTTGTCAGAGAAGGTAGAGGTACTAACTCAACTTTGAACCCTCCCCTAGGATGACACCTTTGCACCGTGTGACAAAAGAAAGGTCCATGTATGCGCAAATTATACTAGGAAGGCCACTGCAAATATAAGGCCTCCTGCGTTCCAAAGATCTAGATTTGGCAGCATCTTGTCCAAAACAGTAGATATTATATGCATATGTTCACGAAAGAGCAAACGATATAGCCTCATGGACGTAATCATGTCATGACTTTCGAATAAGAGTATTCAACAGTTAAACAAACCCAATTTAGACATATCATGGCTACAAGAGTATGTCCTCTACAGGAAGTAAGGTACACCAGTGACAATGACTTTGCGTCCTGAAGAAAACCTCAAGACTCAAAGTCATGCATCACAATGCTGAAAAACAGCAATTGTCTGCAATAATAACGTTTGACCTTTTTGCAGCCAAAGAACCCAATCAATATGGGTTGATGCTGCTAACATCACAAATAGTGGGTTTATGGTAAGTCTTCCATGGGTTAATTTATGAAATTGAAAATTAACATCTCTTTTGTCAGCCTAAAATACCCAAACCCATTTTGGGGTTTTTAACATTGGATATTACACATTATTCACAACCATTTTGTTGAAAAGGTCTAAAGCAATGTTGGGTAAATCTAAAAGTAAAACTACACTTTTTACATTCAGTAAATCACCACTTGCTCTTGGTAATGAAGTAAACGTACTTGCGTACTTACAAGCAACAGAGATGAAAAATATTACGACAAACCAGAATCAAAATAGAAACAAATGTGTGAATTCATTTTGTTCAGATAATAATACAATACCTAAGAGTCAACAGCACTAGGGACCATTTTGTGCAATTTGATGCAGTTTTCATTTCTTCAACAACTGATCTTGATTTAGTTGGTTTGTTTACAGGAAGGGTTCGTGGAAAAGATGCAAAGAGCAAACAGAGATGGTGTACGCTACGAACGAACCACGATGGCAACGCGAAAACAGACAGTTGACTTAGGTCCCTTTGAAATGTAAGTTACTTCTCTCAGTGATATGTCATGGTCAGTGTGACGGTTATCCCTTTGTAAGTTACCACAGAAACTCTTAGCATAGTAATGATTTATTAATATGCTATACATCAGTTTGAAGTTTTATAATGTTGGGGAAAACAATAAATGAAATGAAATGAAATTTAGGTTGACGGGAAGTTTATGACAAAGGGGAATTTCAAAGCTTGATTTTGTGTTTGCATTTGTACTATTGAAGTCAGACACAGGATCAAAATTTATGAATATTTAGTCTTTGGCTGTGAATTAGAAAAATTTCCAAGTTTTCTGTGCTGCTCAAATGGACAGTCTGACTTAAACAAGTGTTACGAAAGTAAGCCTTGGAATTAACACTGACGTCCTCACTTTGTCTGTCATAAAAGACTGTGTATGTGGGCGTTAGTGGGCATGTGTGTTGTAGGGTGTATTTTTCCAAATTTGTATCGACAACTTACCTCCGAAGACTGGGTCAATATTTTCCAAGCCAGGTGGAAAGATTTCCTTGTGTCTCGCAGAAGGTAATTTCCAAGGTAGTTACAGCAATTCATCAAAGGAAAATATTGAACTTAAGTCACAAGTTACATATCGAGAGCAACAAGAAAATATTGACAACTGCGAAAATAAGTAGCTGCCTGAGAAGTCGAGGTTAACACCATATGACCAAAGTTGTGATGTACATTTCATCACAACTTCGCATCAAAATCTCTGTCAAACTATCCTACTTGGTGAGTTTGCTTAAAAGGGATGAAGTATCCTTGCCCACGTTTTATGTCCCGCAGGCTTCCGGGACCAAACATCAAAGTTTAGAAGTCAAAGGTTCAAATAAAAACCTGTTTCAGGCAATATCTCAATAAATTAACTTGAATTGTCATAGGACCTTCACAGATGAAATAAACTTGTTAGAAGGTATATCAGTATATGTTTTCCATGGTATCTAAGGTCAAGGGAGACGGGATCAGTGGCAAGATGTTTTTAATCGGTACAATGTTGGTTTTTGAAAGTCTTTTTGGCTATAAGGGTTAGGGAGATACTTTATGAAAGGTACTAGTCAACGCTCAAAATAAAATAAAAGCTGTTTTTGTAATAACCAAAAGAATGTTAATTAGAATGCCAATTGCTATAAGTGGCGTGGTTTCAATGAACACCGTGCTGAGGTGAATGGGTACGAAATCAATGGTAACAATCAGGCCAGACTTTCAACTGGTCTTACTTGTCATATGGGCCATATGAGTCATATGGGCCATATGGGTTTATAAAAATGAAGTTGTGAGATTGTTGGACTTAAGCCTAACCAAAACATCTAAGAATGCAACTTGTTCATTTAAGATTTCAAAAATTAATTTAATGCTGTCATGAAAAGAATTAACATATGACTGGAAATGATCGAGGGCATCCTTACTTTGCATCCAAATACGAAATTGTCGTCAATATATCTGTAATAATGGAGGGGTTTCAATGGGAGATTAGATAGCCTTTTCGTTTCAAGATAATCCATGGAAATATTCCCATAACTTTGAGTTATTTTGGTGTCCATGGAAGTACCTTTAGTTTGAAGAAAGAAACTGCTATTAAAAGTAAAAAAAAAACTGTTTTTGAATACAAAATCTATGATGGGGGGTTATGTTGTTGAAAAAAATTAGGGTAAAATGAATCCCTAAGCAGAAAATCTTTACAGAAAAGGACACCCTCGTCGTGCGGAATGTTAGATCATAGTGACGAAGCATCCAACGTCATACTAGAAGAGTTCCATCAGGAAGCGTACCTAGGCTATTTAAAATTCTAAGGATATGGGTGGAATCCTGCAAATAGCTGTAACTATTGTGAAGGAAAGGATTAAGAACCGCATCTACGTAACCCGATAGGCCTTCGGTAAGAGTACCTATCCGAGAGATGATGGGTCGGCCAAAGTGGTTTGATCCTTTTTTATTTTAGCAGGATGGCAATTTTTTAGACTTAGACTACTGAAGTCTTGAGTACGATCGGCACTATGAATTTGGTTCCTGTAAGAATCCTGCAAAATTTTATGAGTTTATGAATTTTCGCGAGGGTGTAAAAATGCAGTGCATCTCCATTAAGATTTTCAGGCTAGTATGTTCCTCAGAAGGTCAGCGTAATAAATACTTTACGAGTCGTCGTGTTTGTTTTTCAGCACTTTCCGCTTGAGTGCCCAGTGTAATGGTGCGGGTATCGTTACAGAAATTCAGGTCTATTGCAAAGGAGGTGTGTAGAGTGATGATTAATGATGACCAGTTTTTCGGCTTTGCAGAGGTTGCAGAATTAGTTAGTTAGATGGGGTTTTACGGCCCAGGGGCTGCAGAGACACGATGCACCTTTCTGTGTGATTGATAGGGCCAGTATTTTCCAACTCATTGAAAAACCAGCACCATCCTCCTTTAGCCCCCGGATGTGCTCGTATAACTTTTGGTTTTTCATGTCTCGGTTTTTGTGGCTGTTGTACCTCTTTTTATTTCTTCGATTTTCGTTGTTCTGTTTTATGTTCTATTACTTAACATACTCTTAAAAAGATTTATCATATACGTAGGGAGGTTTCTATTATCTTTGGTGGGGACCAGGGGTTATTTGAGGTCACCAATTGTCAAAAACCGGAAACATTGTAACACAACATTTCAACTCAGATACAAAGTGATGGACACTCTGCACTACCTTGTTAAACCAAGCACGGCCTAAAACCTCCGGGTACCTACCGATAGTACTAAATGAAAACAAAACAACACTTGGCGAGATTACTTTTTCGGCAAGATGTCATAGATGCTTGAATAATAAAATACCGAAGTCTTTCGGAAGATGAGGTAGTTTTACGGTTAGCTACGTCTAGAGGTTTCAAGAGCTTACCCCGTAAAAACTCCTGCGTTTCCTGCTTCAGAAAGTCGTAATCTTCAGTTTTTTTCTCCGTCTACCATTATTTGTGCAATAGGCGTTGAAGAACCTAGACCCTCCACGCATTTGGGAGCGTGGCCACAAACACTCTCCCCCTTCGGATGGGGATGTTACTTGTACTTCCCGGGGCAAAATTTGGGATTATTTTGGACAATGCCTACCTCGTTACTCTCAAAGAACTATAGACGAAAAGAGGATGCAAATTTGTCGGTGTTTATCTGCAATCATCATTGACTCGGGAGCCAATCATGATTATAGCGTCCTTATTGGGTCCAAGTGACTTTCCTACACGTGGATTGGTCAAACTACCCTTGGCTCACCCGTTTTCATTTATCTTCTACAACATCAAAGTCGGTTCGGTCATGAGAGTACTACCTCCATGAAAGTTCTACCTCCGAGGTCGTCCTTCCATCGTAGGAGCATAAGATTGTCTTTGGCATGGGCTCAGTTGTCTATGGGCCAACTTCAGCAATGTTCCTATGATGGGGTCATGAAGCTCGTAAAAACGTTATTACGATTGTGTGCACTCGAAGAAAGCATTTAACGTCTACAAATGTCATTGATACGCACTAAACAGACCATAAGATCTCAGTCTGTCTACATCTTGTCAATATGACTTAATTGGGACAAAATATCACTTTTGCAGACATTTTTGTAATGTTTGCCTTCATTTTACGAAGCAATTACTAGTATCTGCAAATATAACTGAAAACACATTAGACGGATAAAAAAGAATGCAGTTAGCCTTCTTGTGTCATAACAGCAAACACTAATAACGGATATTCGATTTATTTCATGATGCAGCCGGTTTGAGGGTTGAGAGGTAGGATGGGTAATCGCGAAGGTAATTCAATGCACGCTCTGTCCTTCTTGAATTATTAAGTGAATATTTACGGTTTATGAAGGATGCGCGCAAGCGTGCTGAAAATAGGATTTTAAGGCATTTTAGTAACGGCTTCAGGCACTTCATCAACAGCAGTCGGGAAGGGAGTCTCCTGAGCAACCACAGCAATACAAAGTGTACCCACGACTTTCGTTCCCAATTGCGATCCGACGGTCTACTTCAGGACCACATCGGAGATATCAAACTGTTCAATAATCGTAGTGAAGTCGAGCGGGGAAGGGGGTGGGAGTTGGGAGTCGCGTTGCAATTAAGTAAATTCCTTGTAGTGTAAAACTGTCTTCAACCCAACTGTAACCCAATTTTTATGAACTGGACAACAAAGAAGGGTTTTCAAATTAAAGCGAAGGTTGCAGAAAGTCAACGTGCTCACCCTCATGTGTGATTGATGGACAGCAGATAATCTAGCTTATATAATCCTCGACAGTGTGTTGCGTGGTTAACCTACAATCCAACTGCGACCCGACGCAACTGATGGCGAATACCAACAACTCATCACACACGAGAAGTCAGGTTGCAGCACATTCGAAAAGGCTTTAATTCAGTGTAGGACATGCTTTCTATTTCATTGCAAACAAATATTCAACACTTTAATCCTTTTTTCCCGACAGCCTGGATTTCGTCAAAAGACAATGGCTCCCCAAATGCTGTAGTAGAGATCCCTGCCACAGAACCCCATATTTGTGCCAACTTTTCTTACAATATGTAATACTTTCCAAAGAAAGGTCTCTGGTTAAATATTATCCAAGCAATATTTCTACCCGACAATAATTCATATAAGTAAAACATTATGATCATAAATTTTTCCGACATTTCATTAACCTCAAATGTAAGATATTTTTCTTACAAAGTAAATAAATTGCACAAGAAAGCATTTTCCCGACAGACCGCAAAATTTTCCTGACAGATTTTTTTTGGAGGCAAAGCACCCCCACATCCCCGTAGTGGCCCCTCAATTCCACAAGCAGTGGTTATTAGCTTTTCCGTCGGTGAAATAAGAAGACTTAAAGGGAAAGTGCAATCGCTCCAATCAGCATTAGTATATCCCGTTATCTTATTTCATGACTGGTTTTTCTTATCCTTGGTCGATATTTTTGTTAATGAATTGCTGAATTCATGGAGGACAACTCCTTGCTTTACCTTTTGTTTGTTATAGTCATGGGCGGCGATCCGTCTTTGCAAGTGAAGAGATATAGTCAGTGGCACTATCTAAGAGGAGCGCCACCATCAGTTGGAGTAGAGATAAAAAAGAAAATAATGGCCAAAAATACCCCCGAGCTCATCGGAAATGCCCCTTTCCAATTTTTGCAATGTGATACTATGACAACTGTCAGAAGTATTTTTGTAATCTTTCAGTTTTCTGTCCTATTAAGTATTTTTAATAACTACAGGGCCGAAGATTTGGCGAAATTCTAGAAGGCAGTTTAGGAAACTATCTTCGCGGAGCAGCAAGGGGCGTGCCTATAGATAGTTGACACCCGGGCGGACCCTTCCTTTTTAACCTCTGCATGGGTGCCATCCTTGGGGAGGGTGATGAGCGGAGGGCACATGTTAGGCCTAGTGTAGGTGCAAACTTTTGATATCGTAGGCAAAGCTTTGAACTAATTACATCTTTACAAATTATCATAATTTAGTGATATTCTCCCTATTTTTGGCTGGGCGTATTTCAAGTAGTGCTGTCTAAGAAAAGGGGTAAACACTTTACTCTTCGAGATGTTTTTGTCTTTGTGAGGTAGCTTGCATGCAAAATGGTGCTATCTTTGTTAAAGTTTCGAAAAGTGTTAAATGATTATATGTATATATTTAACTGATTTTTTTTTCCTTTGGAAGGGTTCAATTAAAGGGGATGTTGCCATAGGGGAGTGGTGACACTTCTACCCTTTGAGAAATTTTGCTTGTTTTTTAGTTTTCTTAGACCAAACACTGTGCTATCTTTGATAAAGCTTTGGACCGATAACATAACCTTAAATTTTAAGTATTCACTGAATTTTTCGGCTGTGGTTTGGCAGCCCTGTAACAAGCGTGATACCCGGTGCGGGCTTCTCTCTAGCGCTCTACGCTACTGGGGGACCCACCAGCGGTTGGCGTGTAGCAGTAGCGCAGGTCTTTGCAAGAGAATGTTTGCTCGATATATTCCCAAACGGGGACAAATGATACACTTTAGGCATTAAAGTTGCATCTAAGCATTCTTTACTTTTAGTTTTCATGCGTTAGAAAGAAACTGAGATTTCAAAAAGAAGAGTTAGATTTAAAATAAAGGGAAAATGCAGTCACCCCAGTTTGAATGATTTCACCCGGGGATCCTATTTCATGAGAAGCTTTATTTTAGAATGATTTTCAATATATTTCTCACCCAGTTGTGAAATTCACGTATAGAGTAACTCATTCGATTACTTTGAATATGCAATTTGTATGTTAAAATACAAGGATTTTGTGAGATTTAGCAGTTGTTTCAGAATAAGTTTGCGTTGAACGTTTACGCCTTCAAATTAAAAGTTTCTTTATATCTGCTCATTGAGTACTAATAATTAAAGGGTATCATAGGCTCTTTATCTTTAGCCAGCGCTTATGGAGGTGTATTGTAGGGGTGTATTTTGTTGAAGGAACTTGATGGTTCATTCGTCAGGAAGAGAAACCCTCATGAGAACGCATCCACGGCAGGGTCCGGCATCTTTCCAGGAAAATTTGGGGAAAAGAATCTTCATAATTAGGCGATTTCCCGGGTTTTGGTGGCCTTGAAATCATAATTTGGATTGTGAAAATTTCAGCATTTTAGTATCTTTTTCAAGTACGCCAACTTTCATTTACGACTCGGATTTGGAGATCTCAGGGGTAGTCAACCCAAGCCAGGCTAGGGCCCTGAGCTAACTTATCTAACACAACTTTTGTACATGATTTCCGAATCAGCCGGGTTGATTTCCTGTGAGGATATAATGTACATTCCCACCCCCATCCAGTTTCATTGGGGATAAATCTCTTCCGTCCCCCCAGGATCACCGCCCATGGTTATAGTGTCAAAGACATCTTCAGAGGTACTTGCGAGGCAAACAAGTGGAGATTCGAATGAGATTTTTCAAACAATTTCGGAGCGATTGTATAATGAGTTTACTTATACCCTCACAGAGTCTAAAACGCAAGTTTGGACTGACCAGGGTGGTGTTTTGAGACCGTTCCTTGATCTGACTATTAATACAACTCGCTGAAAGGTACGTCGTATTATCAAACAATTATCATATAGATCTGACTTGGTCAAATGGTCTCCCAAACCAAAAGGTCTACGAATAAAGTAAGATGAAAAATGAACGGTGTCCATTGCTCAAAGCCTCTAGCGAACTATGAAGGCATTCGATCTGTTACTCAATGTACGGTAACTTGATAAGAGCACATTCCTCACACTGGCAGATGCACAACGTGAATATATTGCAATGTGCAATATGTACAATACATGCTCTCCTAGGCCTCGTGAAATTGTAAGCTGCGACATACTCATGACAACTAATACATACTGGTAGTCTTTTGAATGTAGAAACGTGGAGTCAAGATCACTGTAGTAAAATGGAGATTATAAGCAGAATGAAACAACAGATTAAAAGGAAGCTAATATAAAATCTTCTTAGTTCACCTTTAGTCCCACATTGAAATATCATACAGTACATAAATCAAGGTAAACACCTTAAACATACTTTACCTTGAAGTTAAATATTGTCCCAAACCCGGCCACAAGTCCACAGACGAAATTTGAATGTAGTTCGTCTATCTGGGAGTTGCTACGATAGCAACTCACTGTTCTATATCAAAGCTTCCTAGGAACTGCTGCACGCTGTCACTGCATGTTATAAAAAAAAGAAAAAAAAAAACACATGGCAATGAACTTCTTATTTTGGCAGATACATAATGGTGTTAAGCCGTAAGCGCCGAAATATATGTAATGGGTTGTATGACCTCAAGAGAGTCTACGTCACGGTTTCCCAACCTTGAGGTCCTTAGCACCAATTGTAGGGTCGTGGGGTCGCGAGCTAGTTCGAAAATATTTGAAAATTTGTCACCCCCTAATGAAAAATAGTAAATATCACTTATCAAGCAATTCTGCATCGCTAGGGAGAACACACTTACTGAACACATTGCTAACGTACGCCACTTCGTGAAGTCAAATGTAATCACTGCAAAGAGTCACCCGTGCAACTCTCGTCTGGATATAAACAACGGTTGCTATATGGTGCATTATTGTATACTAATTAGGGTCGCGATCTGATGCTGCTACTTGAAAAGGGGTTGCTTCCCGAAAAACGTTGGGAACCCATGCTCTACATGGATTGTTGGAACGAACAGACTCTGAACGATTTATTTACACTGCTTTAGGCATTCTATCGAATAAATCAGTGTGCGATATAAATATCCCTGGTATTGTTATTACAAGATAACCAAGAATTTAACCAGGGAGCTGCTACTTGGATGAACAGCTCCATGGTTTAATTAACGGGACTTGCAATACTTTCAAGTAAACAAGTCTGTTAAATTTTTGACATTAAAAACGTCAAAAGCACGTTATTTTTCCTTAATCAGGGTACACTCTAAAAACAGTTGGGCACGTATGCCTCCTGCTAAACAGTTGGGTAAAAAACTAGCCGAGTTGGTTAAAAAATTACCCTCGTTGGGTTAAAAGTCACTACTTTTGTAACCAACCTGGGTAAAAGTTTACCCAACAGTTTTTAGAGTGTATATTTTGCTTATCTTTTTGAAGGGGCCGTCAATCCAGGCGACATAGACAGGACAACGTGCATTGCGCCGCATTTACAACTGACTGCTGCATGCACTTAGTTCACGTTGATGGACAAGTTATTCAAACAGCAACGTAGGCCTAAATCGATTGGTCAATGACGACTTATCAGTGAAATAGGTGTTTCCAGTTTGGTATGGGAATTGACACAGACAATAGTACCCTTCTGTAATGAACACTGAATGTACAGGGTAGCTTAATTTGTTCAGGAGGAGTAGTAAGCATTTAGACGTAATAGACTAAAGATACCTCTTTACATCCAGGGGGAGAGGTGCTCGAAATAATTTTGTCAAAAGTTTTTCCTGTTCTGCGAAATAGTGTACCCCTTTTACTTTGTTGGTGCGGCCATCTTGCTATTCGTTTTAGTACTGCATGGAATATGAAAGGAGTATTTAATGCCTATAGTCTTTGGTCAAGTTCTCAGGCGACGGCCCTGAGCAAAATGTGGCTGCGCTGTCAATGTCATAAGGAAGATTCGAGGAGCCGAACATTTTAAGCAGCAAAAACGTTTTGTACCAGTTTCATACTACTACAATACAATTAAGCAAACTTCAAATTACTCTGAGAGGCCTGCTGCCAGAAACACTTGAGTATATCTGACCTATAGAAATGGATATGGCATTCAAAGACCTGATACTTAATACGTTCTAAGGCGTTTTTTTTTAAATCAACAGTTATGAAATTGGTAAGATTACTTCTAATGTATGTGATAAAGATAACTGCCCTTTCGCTAATAATCGATGTGATATCAGGGGTAATGCACGAAGTTAGCTTATCACCAAGCCCGTCCCATAGACAAGTTGTCGCCCCCTAGAAAATTTCAAGTCTCCATTACCTTTACAGTTTTACGTATCTCGCCCCTGAAAAGATATTTCGCCTCTGGAAGCCACCTCGCCCCCTCCCTTCAGGAACTTGCCTGGCTTTGGGGGTGGTTAACACATTTGCAATCGTTTTCAAACGCAGACACTGGTTAAGTAGCGTTTCAGTTAATTATAATAGATGATTATTTCAAACAGCTCCCAGCGTAGATTCTTTAGGCTAAGGTAATTAATCTAATATACAAAAACATCGAACCGAGTCAAATAAATGTAATTTAAACATTTTAAATAAATCGCATAAATAAGAACTTTAACCCCTAAAAGCTAAAGAACAATTCTAATATTGTACCCTTATTCAGCGTGTTTAACATTTAATACGATCAATTGAGACAGGATACTCATAAAGTATACCAATGACTTAGACTAAGTACAATCGTTTTTAATTGATTAATCCTTGTCTGCTTGATAAACATATCACAAAACACGTGACTTTTGGTACAAATGAAAGTGTGCGTAAATTTTGTTCTCAACAGCAACCTGTCATCATACAGTTGAAGGAGTTGGGGTGGTGGTCATTGTCTGAGTCCCTGTTGTCTTTGATTGTTTTAAGGTCAGTCTATTAGTCACCAGTTGATCCTTGTTTCCACTGATCCTCAAACGACGAACAGGCATTTATAAAAAGCACACTGGTGGCTTATCATGTCATAAGAAATTATTTACTAGTCTCTAAATAAATGGTGTCCGCAAAGAACTTTAAGAAAGGTGCACGTAGTTCATCCATTGCAATGTAGGGGGAGGTATGTGAAAAAAGAAGACAATTTCAGTCAATTTTCTCAAATGAAGACAGATTTGAACGGTGTCCTCTTGCTTTTGAGCGAAAATAAAGGTGAGTAAAATAAAGGTGAGTAAAATAAAGGTGAGTAAAATAAAGGTGAGTAAAATAAAGGTGAGTAAAATAAAGGTGTGTTGTCGACGTAGAGGAGTAGCAAGTCTTCTTTGACGACCGTACTGTCCATTGTTTCAACTTTCTATATCAGAATAATTAAGTATAGCAATACTTCTCCATGTGTCAAAGGATTTACCAACTATTGGTTGTTATGTAATCACAACGGGTATTTTTTTGCGTCCATAAGGCGCTACACAATGCCTTGTGTATTGGTGGTATTGCTAATGTTATTTATTTTGGTGGCTTGAAAATGATCATCCGAGTTCCTGCTGTCAATGAACATAAACAAGTTCAAATGTACAAATGATGACGGTCTTTAAAACTTTTATCGTGCAGAAGGCATTGAATCTTCATGGTCCTTGTTAGCCCTCCTCAAGAGCGGGATGATGGATCGTTTTATTTCTTTTATAAGGAGCGTTTTAAATTTGGAAGCCATTTAGCTTTTTTCTATCTGTGCGACAGGCATCAGTCAGAACGTCTTTCAAATTGTTGCATTTTGGGGTTAAATTTGGGGTGGAGTTTAGGTTTTGAAATTGTTTCGATAAGTTCTTAAGTAACTTAGTATTAAAATGAAAATTCTTTGAATATTTCGCAGACTGTTACGAAGTTATCCTCTGTTGGGGTTTGAAACAGCTCCATTTCTTTTGTTGAAGAGATGGTATTTAACGTGTCATCCTGTTTATAAATCTAAAATTATAGGAAGGATTCAGACTGTAAGCGAAGGTAACATAAAAAAAACCTTTTATCGATCAATGTCATCTCATAAACACCTATGCCCCATATAAACACCTTTTTCTGTATTTTATCTTTCCATGTAACATATCGAGCCCCCTGTAAATTATCCTCCCTTTTGGAAACTGTCCCGCCCTCTTCCGGCCTGTCTTAAACTGGCTCTCAGCATACTTACTGATTTAGAATTCTCGTAGGCAGATAATTGAAGTCACGTTCAATTCAAAGGATATTTAGAAATTACTTTTTGTACGTGGTTGACGCTGTGAGGGCTAAATTAAGACTCTTGAACCATTGCCGTCCAACATCCTTAGTTCTGAATTTAGATTGGGTCATTTTTATAATGAACGTTCTCTTGGCAGCTGTTCAGTTTATGCACTACCTTAGGCCTGCTTGCAGACTCCATGCCTTTAGACATGACTTTCTGTTTTTTCTTTTTTCTTTTTTTTTTTTTTTTGCTTCTCGAAGCCAAACATGAACACTGAAGCTTAATTGATTTTATGTCATATCATTCTCTACTAAAAGTATAAGCAAACATTTCAGCAATGGGAACATTTTATTTACAATAAATGATAACCTGAAAATACTGAAGCGAAATACCAAAGCTAAGTTTTTTGGCCAATCTTTAGTCCGTCTATTGTTTCTCGATTTGACTAGTCCGCAGAGCCGACGGAGGTTTTGGTTCAGCTCATCGCTACGATAATTCTGTGTGACAGGAACCAAAGATAGCAGCTAAGTAGGCGAAAATTCGACAAGAAACATTGTATGCAAGAAAAGCACTATATTGAATTGTAGAACAAAAGAATCACCTTGGCGTTTTTAAAAGACATTTCTTCCAAGTGGCAAAACATAAATACGATACATTAAAATATCATAACATGTAAATTTGTAATGAGAAAAGCTAATGAAATTCAGTGACAATATTAAATGTGACTATGGTAAACACTGAAAGTTACTGTTTTCATACATTGATTGTAGTTCAGATATGTTTATTTTAGAGAATTGGAACGTAATTACTGCACTATGGACCAACGACATGAATAATATCAAGATTGTGGAAGTTTGGTTAAAAATTTTCCGGTGTCTTTGACCTTCCTGATTACAATGTTCGGGTAAATTCAAAAGTGACATTAACCACAGAATGAAAGCTGACAAACTAAGAAACATTTTAATGGTAGTCGTCAACTTACAAAGGGAGGAAGTCGAAAATTTCACGATTTCCCCACTAGACTATGTGTTAAGCAATAAAATTGTTAGCCTATATATGTTTGACAAGTTTTTAAAGGGCATCACGTCTTATAAAGATCTTCGGATAGTATAGTTTTCTGATTGAGGCACCTGGTTTAGCCCATTTAAAATACATATCGTGACTATAAGCTATTTATTCCATCGGATATCTCGTGTTTTAGTTTAGTTGCTTTCTTTCATCTCCTCATTCTGTTATATATGTGTCCTTTATTGCTGCACGACTCAGTAGGTCCTACATACAACGAGTGGGTAATTTTTCAGTGCAAGCATGAGAAGTTGATCCCAAAGAAGACACAGTCGTACAGTCCAACAAAATACTAGTCAATCTATCTAGTCATTAAGCAGAACTCATAAACGAGGTGTTCCATAGCTGCACCCACTCCCTCACTTGAGTTGTATTGAGCTGGCAGGTCGTCCTACAAATATTTCTATTTTATTTATCTAGTCGCTGCTAACCACAAAATTCTGTTGTGCCAACTTTCCTGAAGGTAGGGAATAAGTTTAATGGCTGTTAAGTTAAGTTATTGTGATTATTGCTTACTTTTCTTTTATCATTTTTAACGATCTGGGGGTTGAATTTGATCAAATGTAGATCAAGAAAGGTGTAAAATTTCAATAAAATCTGTTTTTTTCAATAATTTTATTGACAAGTGTATTTTTTGAAGAAACTCCTGTGTCATAGTATACCCAGTACCAGTCAACCTTCAGAAGTCCATAAAATAAAGTAGCAGCGAAGGACATGTCTTCCAATTCGCTGTCATACTTTTCCTATTCATTGCCAATTTTACGACGTCAGTTCTGTGGGATCATCTTGGCATGACTGATTTACAACTAGCGAATTTTAATTTAACTTGTAAAAGTTGTGGTTATATACGGCTGTTTAAGACACGATGAATTTACAAGGCTATTTTGTTTTTAAAGAAGAAACATGGGCAACATATGAGCTACCACTGATTTTCCAGAAGAAAATTTCCAATGCTCACATTTTCCCTCTTCACTGATTTTGAATTCAGACAATCGGATACGATCTCTTGTCTTTTGGTACCGGTAAGGCTGAAAATATTGTCAATCACATTGTAAGCTTAAAGTTTATTTTGTAAATAGTACTTTGGTTGCTCAATTTTATTTCATTGTAACCTTAAGCAACCGGATTTTACAAATTTGCTCCAGGCGAGAATGAACTTCTGAGGAACCATATCATTTGTCACGTGACTCAGGAGGGAGGGACAAACCTTTTCCTTCATTACATATTTACAACTCTTTTATATTTCTATAAGCCTTTCCTTAAAATAACTTACGACAATACTCTTTAAAGTTATCAATAGAAGAGGATCAACAAGTATTCGGAAGAAGCGGTCGAGCTGGTTAACTTAAAGAATATATACAAAAGCAAACAGCCAGTAGTTCTAATCTTAGCTACTTTAAAGTGTACAGTCTCTTTTTCTCTGAAAACAGTTTACAAAGTTCATAAAATTTAAAACGGTTATTCACTTGTGTACCTCATTTTAATGACATTTTCTACCCTACTGCTTACTCAATTAAGCACAATTTTGAATTATTGCGGCCCGAGGTTCGCTTGTAATGATAACGAGATTATAGATGATATTGCTCCTCACCAACAGTTATGTTAATAGCACTTACAGACAAATTAAAACAGACAGTTGAGTGACGATTAATGTGCCATTCAAGGAAATACTTAATAATTGCAGAGGACTACGCTTTTTTGGCAACCTACATGAAACAAAGTGAACGACAGAAAATTGAAAAAAATTGAAAAAAAAATGGGAGATAAGAACATAGAAAAGTTCAGGTGATATTAAACTCACCCTACGTACACTACAATATCAGATCAATACGAAATGACTTATACAGGGAACTATGTGGAGTCTTTGTTCAAGACCTTTAAGTTGATGATCAGTACCGGGAAATAGCGGACCACATGCCGTCCGGAAATTAACGCTGTCTTGAATAAGTTTTCTCTTCAAGTTTTGAATCTGGGTATCTCCATATTTGCTACTGCAACAAAGATCAATATTACACAAAGAGTTTGAAAAAAACATTGTAACATTAGACTTTTTATCAGTAACCACTTCCCGTTTTAAAGGACACGGCCTATTTCAAGGCTTTAATGATGTGAAATACGTCCAGGCCCGGATTTCCCATTGGGCCAGATGGGCCCGGGCCCAGGGCCCCCAAATTCAGGAGGCCCCACGTTGAAGGATTGAAAATATAAAATGATGGGGAAAAATAAAAAAACACTATCTCAGTTACAGTAGAGAGACTGCCATAGTGGCCCTGTGATGTCGTTACATACGGCAATTAGTGCCTGGGAAGTGCCGATTATGGTGATCTAAGAGGTGTTTCCATCCAAAATTTTCTGAAGTGCTTTGCGCCAACTATCGGTGGAGCTCCAGATTGGTACTGTTCTTCATTTCTCAGCGAAGTTACAAAGGTGTCCCTCTTTGCCCAAATGCTAGATTCAAACCTGAATTCTGATATCAATTGGTCCGAGATTTGACCCTCACCCTTTTCGACAAATCTAAGTTCCTCCTTCTGTCTTAAGTCCCTCCGCCATCACAATTTGTTTTGCATCAACATTAAATCTGAGCGAGGTCTGAAAATTCTGTCAAAGTTTCAATAAAATCGTCCAAAACTCCTTTGAATAGGTCCAGCTTAATTTCTGTTGTTTTTTATACTTTCATTACGGTTCTGTAATACAAAGTTATTAATTTTAACAGCTAAAATTTACCAAAATGTATCTTGTTAGGTTCCTGAAAAAAATACAACTTCACCCTACGGCCACTGCCCTGCATCAGTAGCTCCTGACAATCTAAAATACCCCCCCCCCGCTCTTTTTGGCTTTGAGCCTAAAATTGATAAAAATTAATGGTCTGTATAAAAGGCTCAGCCGCTGAAGAGGTAGGTTTACGCGTGAAGCCCAACCATTGTTTTCATATCGGTTCTTTTTTGAAAGAGCCAAATGACTGTTCAAGGGTCCCAAAATATGTTCGTGCTTGAGGCCCCCATATCATAAATCCGGCCCTGAACATGCCTCTTTGTGGATTTAAGTGCGAGTAGGAACATTTTTGCAGCAAAGCATGGGGAAAATCTGAAATATTATATATCCTAAAATGTTACCCAATAAAGCACCGATAATTCCAAGACAAATTTCAACGCCTAAGAATTGCTGACTGTTCCACAACTTTTCCGGATCCATTTTCTGCAGAACCAGATTTCTAATTGGAATGCTGAAAGCAATTGATAAGGCTATGGCTACAGCTGACTGCAGAACAACCTTGAGGTAGTTACAAATTATTTTACGGGAGAAAAACGGGGCGATGTCATAACCCAGGGCGTTGCTTCTCTTTATATCATTACAACAAATAACAAGGCCATACACCATAAGGTAAAACACCTCAATCGCTATCAAAACAGCTACACCAATCCCGTCCTTTCTGTTTTGTTTTGAATATGGGCTCTTGGTATCATCTTCCCTACTTTCCTCAACAATTTCAGCAACAGATACCTCGGTTATTCCACGAATAAGAGTAAAGATCAACTTTTTAGACCATCCGGTGCAACATGTCAATATCAATTGTTTAATTTGATTACTTTGCATATTACCTGTTTTACAAAACTGTGCATAATGTTCACAGTTGTCTCTACAAAACTGATAACACTTGGGTTCCACTCGACATCGGGCCCTCATCAAGACCAGTTCCGGAGGATTTTCTTCTTCTACCAGGGCTGGGTAATTAACTCTGTACATTGGACTGTGGAAACATACTGCCCATGTATCTTCTTCACTGTGTTCATTGTCTTTGATGGCACACATTCCTACCTCATACACGTTTATAGTATGCGATGTACTGTTTATGGATTTTACGATACCATGATGCCAATATCCTGCGGCTCTCCACCATACTATGTGATCACCCCCTTTCAAAGCCTCTTCGTTGCCAATTTCCTCCCACTGCACTTCATCTGCATGTTCCGAGACGGGAAGACAGCACAGAGTAGGAACATCGTTTGTCGGATTTTGGTTCAGTCCTTCGTCATTTAGTTTGTATTCCTTCTTGCATTTTTTACAAAACCCTCCCCACACTTGCTGGTTGTTATCTGAAATATACAAACATCAGACCATACAAGAAAATGCGACTTAAGAAAAATGAGAAAGACATTAATAGGTTAAAAACGGTTATGCAACACATTTGATAAATTCAGTAGTAACGGAATATTCTATCAATATGAGGCTTTGTAGTGGGGCTATCAACTGAGGTTGCTAAATTTTTTATCAGGCAGATCAAATTGGTAAGGAAATTGTGTCATTCATACCGACCCATTTTTTGGAAAATGTAAAATTAAGGCTTAAAAGTGTATTCAGTTTGGTTACGTTTTTGGTAAGGGACAACACTTTACTATGTTTCGAGCTGAAACAACCTTTCTGTGTTGTTTTTTTTTTCGATAAGTGTACTTTTAATATTGAAATACTAAATCGCCGCAATCTCGCTGTCTGCCTTTTTTTCCTTTCTTCGTTATCAAACCTTCCACACAAGTAAAGTTGGAAACTAATAATTAAAGGTATCCTCCAATTTGCAATTTATGTTTTATGCGGTCAAAACACCACATACCTCTTACTCTTTGCTGCCTATGTTACCAACAAGTGCCCCTATGAAAGCATCGTATGTTTCACGGTCTAGTTTTCCTCTTGGGGATAATGAAAAGTTTTAACCAATCATATCCCTAAACAGCGATTATGGGTATTAGCCCCCTTGATATTCATGAGTTTTTGGTCTCTTTACTGTTTAACCATAACTTTTATTTTGTATAAGGATCTTTTTCTAACCTGTATATCGTAAGAATTCGCCACGGTCTTCACAATCTGGACACCGACTTGTATTGTTTGCGTCCATAGCTTCTAAGCGTATATACGGTCAATTGATAAAGTCTTAAAACAAAGAAATCAACAACAATTAAATGAATCAAAACGAGAGTATGTATTGAGTTATACTCGTTTTACCAAAATTACATTTTCGTTGTAAGTGCAGCTACACACTTCCAAGATGCCACTAGGGCGTGACTTCTTTGTCAAAGGCGGGAGATACAGGGACCTGATGTAACGCCCCTCATGAGGTCCAGGGCTACGGAAAGAGGGGAAAGCAATCGAAACATCAAGGCCCATATTTAAAGAATTAAGACCATTAGAGCTATTTTAAATGACAAACACGCTTACTGCACATGCCACGCAACATAACACGAAAACCACAATTTGACAATACCTTTCGGAATACTCTTACTTAAAGCAGGTCAATTTTATGATAAATGGGGTTTATTTTAGATAGATACCGTAATAAGCGAGGAGATGGTGAGAGTGCATTGAAAAATGAATTCAACGAAGGCGTCTCACAGAAAGAAATAACGAGAAACTTTCACTCTCTTTAATTGTATGTCAGTATCTGGAGGAGGAGTTATCGTTTATCGTGTATGTAACAGTATTGCAACTCTGAGAAGTGCATCCTTCAAAAAGCGTCAAAAGCGACAGAATATACCACCTCTGCATTTGAAAGAAGGATACATGACACTTGTAGAGTAAATATGGTTTTTGCCCATCCGCATGGAAATAAACTCATGGCTGGCGAGAAATTGTTCAGAAAGTGTTACTTTTCCGTCATTTAAAATCTTTTAAATAAAATCACTAGCAGACCTGCCTCGTCGTAACCCGAGGAGCGGATTCTGCTCAGCTTCTCTAATTCCCAAGTAAGAGGTATGACGGAACAAGGAATACGCCGAACAGCCTGCTACGCACGCAATTCTTATCTTAGAAATACGATACCAGTTATAGGTGCCATTACACTCCGAATAAATCTGGTCAGAAGATACTCTCTTTGCCTGCTGGGAAATGCTCAACGTCAAATTTCCTTGTGAACAATATTGTCCAAGCGTCTTTATCATATATCAATACGTGTTACTATAGGGAAACCGATTGCAAAATATTTCAGAAAGTCATCACAGGAAGCACCGTTAAATGATAAAGTGCAACTCACGGATATGACACCATATAGTCTAAGAAAAACAGTTCCCTACTAATTAAGTTAGCAATATGAAACTCAATAAATTAAGAGAAGACCCACACTGATAACCATAGAGCTAATGAGTGCCCGTTTCATCCCATTGCGAAATTTTGGAGCTGAAATGGGAGGGCTTAATTTGTTGTAAGTGACAATATATGCAGAACGTTTCGTTCCAGGAATGAGTTTTTGTACCCGACAAAACTCGATTATTTCTTTTGCCCTCACATAGCCATCATTGAAAGTAAAGGGGGGGGGGGGAGATTGGGCCTTTCACGAGAAGTGGTTAACAGTTTGTTGTTTGGCGAAGTAAGAGGATTAAACTGTGCCCTCACAACAGGCCGTAGCTAGGAGGCAAGGGGGGAACCCCCATCCCCTGAAAAATCTTTTGCCCCCTAGAAAGTTTCAAGTTGTCTTCAACTTAATAGAATATAACAGACTTGGTCCCCCTGAAAATTTCCCCCCTAGAAACCCCCGCCCCTTTCGGTGCCCTGTCTGGCTACGACCCTGCCTCACAGTCTAAAGGTGAGTTGGGACTGTCCAGGGGGTGATTTTATGTAACCCGCGCAATAGTTTTCCTCATTTGTGGACAATTATCATATAGGTCTGACTTTGTCAAGTTGTCTGGCAAAACTTGTCTGCGAATAAAGTATAATGAAATTCAGACGGTGTTTATCAAACATAGCCTCTAGCGAAAAATGAAGCATTCGATCTATCGCTTCATGTAGGCTACTGAACATCGTAAGGGTACATTATGTATTCCTCACACTGGCAGATACTCAACGTGAACACATGGCAAGCGACAACATTTACAACACTATTGGCTCAGCTGGCTCAAAGCAAGCTGCGTCATAAACATGACAACTGACAGCCTACTATACTGATACTGTTTTGAATGTAGATAGGTGGAGTCAAGATCAGTATAATTATGTTGAAATATTGCAATTATGGAGGCTCTGACAAGAATGAAACAACAGATGAAATCTTTACATTTTACACACAGTGAAATATCAAATATCATACAATAAAGAAGTCAAGGTCAAAACCCTAATCATACTTTACCGTTAAATTACTTTGTCTCCAAAACCCACAAGTTCACAGATGAAATTTGAACGTAGTACGTCTGTGAGAGGTGTCTAGGAACTCCACTGCACGCAGTCACTGCCTGTGTATGCAGCAGTATGTGAATACAGCCATTCGTTCAGGTAAATAACGGTGGTTTA
The DNA here is from genome assembly GCA_009936505.3 of Holothuria glaberrima. NCBI lineage: Eukaryota > Metazoa > Echinodermata > Holothuroidea > Aspidochirotida > Holothuriidae > Holothuria > Holothuria glaberrima. The sequence goes on from WURT03110051.1 coordinate 27,104, forward strand.
AACCGTGAGCACCGAAATGGCACCACTGGATGTAGAGCCACATAGACGTTAGATGGATTGTTGGAACGAACATAACTATGTTGAGGACGATTCATGTGTACACTACCTTCAACATGGATTGGAAGCGAGCGCTAAATAAAATGCCAAGTATTGTTATTATAAGATAAATACAGGGTATACAGGCAGACATACTGTCTGGTACACTGTTAAAATTTTGACAATAAAAATGACAACATCTACGTTTAATGTCCCATGGGGTAAATTTTGAATTTCTTTTAAAGGGGCGGTCAATCTAGACATAGGTTGGACAACTTGTATTGTAATCCATCACAGTATTGGTGCACTTAGCGCAATAAAAGGAATATGCAGCCACCCCAATATGCATTAGTGTTGTAGGATACCCTATTTCATGAATAGCTCTTGAGAACCATGTGGCAATGTTTTTCTCACTACATTGTAAATTGCACGAGGAGTTATAAAGTTAACTCCTTGGTTACCTTGAATATGAAATATTAAAGTCCTGAAATATCATGAGTTATCCTAGGATGACAAATAATAGGGATTTTGTGAGATTAAGCTATTATTTAAAATAAGGTTAGGGTTACTGCTTATACCCTTTAAATTGATTGACAAATTATTCAGAAAAAAATCGATTGGTCAATGACGACTAATAAGTGATATAAGTCATTCCAGTTCGGTATGGTACTGCACACAGACAACTGAATGCCTCCTGCAATGAAAATAGCCTAAGTGTATAGCAGGAACATAGCCACGGGGGAACGAGGGGGCACGTGTCCCCCCCCCAAATTCAATAAAAGGTCTTGCACTGAAAGAGGAAAAATTTATTACGAGAGCAGCCTTTTTTGGAATACAAGTATAGAAGGAAAAATAAAAAATCTCACAGCATTTTGAGTCTACAGTCCTTGAAACAGGCACAAATTTTCAAAGGGGAGGTGTTCCCCTCCCCTAAGACCCCTCCCCATGCAGGCGAAACTCCAACAGCGATGTGCCCCCCCCAATTGGTTATCCAGGCTACGGACCTGGTGTATAGTATAGGATGCTCAGTCCGGGAGGAGGAGAAGGCCTAAGCGTCGAGATGTAATAAACCTAAAAAATAGCATTTAAATAGGAGGTGATAATTTTGTCGGAGAGTTTTCTTGTTCGGCGAAATTGTTTACCCTTTAAGCTACGCTGGTGCGGTCATCTTGCTACTCCTCCGTGCACATAGTCTCAAGCCATTTGATGTGAATTCGAAACATTTTTCTTTCAATACCATATTATGATTAAAAAATGCTCGTTCATTCCGTTTTAGTTGTACATAAAATTTGGCAGAAATATTTAATACCTAAAGACAGTGGCGGGATTTGATGTCTGAAAGCGGGGTGGGGAAAACTAGCGTTGGACTGCCAAACGGTGCTTCGGCGCTTCGAGACCGCGAAACGTTTTCTTCTAACGGCATGGAGTCTAGGGCTCCCCTCAGGGCTCCGCTCAGGGGTCCAGGGGCAAAGCCCCGGAAGCTCTTGGGTGTTTACGATATTGTAGGCATTCGAGTGCCATTGACATTGGGTGGGCACTTGACACACCACAAAAATCACAGTTTGACTCTTTTTAGTTAAATATGAGCCTATGAATAACATTCAGCAGTTTAAATCGATAACAGGGCTTGAGTGAAGAGGTCAGGATGGATTTTCTTTTAAAGCTCCCGGGGGTCTGGAACAATGGTTTTCAAAATGAGAGATCTAGCACTCAGAGTGGGGGCACGCGAAGAACAATGAAAAAACGTAGTTTCTAGACTATTTAGCAATATGAGTAATTAAAGCTAAGAAAAGTATTTTGAAGTAGGGGGCGCCCTCCCCCGCCATTATTCGCTAAGCGTCTGTTTCATAGTAGGCAGGTATTACCGGAAACGTCACTTTCCGTACCTTACAACTTGCATCGAAACAATCTTTAAAACGTCTGTAAATTTACGAAAAATGACTAGATAAATACATTTCTTGAGAGTGGGAAATTCCCTTCGCTTCATACGGCCATGGTTTATTGGTGGTTGCAATGATAATGGAAGTTTGTACGATGCAATGGCAAGCGAGATGTTACAGGAAGTAATCCCGAATCCCGCAACAACATTTTAAACGGTTGCACGTTCCCAAGAAGCAGTGTTGTTTGAGACGTTATCTGCAGCCTATATCATTTCTTTATTTTTAAATACAGTATTGTTCATTACATAAAAAAATCTTACGGTGTCTGTTCTTTCCATAACAGGATAAATACACCTATATCCTACTGTATAGTTTTCATGATTGACTTTTGTCGATGATATGGGGCAAGTGCTTAATCGAGTTGTTCATAATTGTGAACAGTAAGGCGATTATGGAGGTTATAGACTATATGATACTTTAAAAAAATCAATACAGTGTTTTTGGGGTAGTTTTAACATGGACATCGTGATTAGCCTCACGGTTAAAGTGACAAGGACGTAATTAGTTTCATTGGAGGCTGCGTCGTGGGAAGTTGTGGCCTGCAAATCTTTGACCGCGAGCTCAGAAGGCGCAAAGCCGTTGACTGGGGGCTGGGGCTGAGGGTTCCTTTCTAAATCTTTAGTAAGTATGACGGCTTATGCAGTCTTTCTAGGCCATTTCTAGAAAAAGCCATGCTTTCCTTAGGTATAATTGGAAGTGCTAGTGAAATATTTTTCTGTGCAGTGATTTCAATTTAAGATTATAGTAACCGTTGGTTAATTTGATGAAGATGGTAGCAGTTGGCTGGGAAAGTGAACAGCTAGTGTGTTAGCCAGGGTTTTGGAAATAGAACTGTACTTAATTTGTCCTACAGGGAGTTATAACGAGGCAATTCCACCAATTTGAAAGATTTAGACGCTCAGCAGTACTAATGAGACATCATCAATTTGTATTTGGCTCACGAGAAGCACTCCGAAAAATTTATCGAGAATTGCAATTCCCTGTACATTGGTAGGGTTTTGGGTTTTTTTAAGGACCATGGTACTAGATTAAATGACTCGCATAAGTACTTTCCTTGACCTTTATTTCGGAGCTTCAAGTCACAATAGTGTGGAGCGAAGGAGACGACCATGCTTTGAAAGGAAGTTTACGGTGCTAAAAAAAATTCAACTGTTTGAGATAGCTTTCTCTAGGGTTGTGGGCAAAGCGGGAGGAGGAAAATCTTTCTGCCATGTTGCGGTTTATGATATAGCTCTTTTCCTTCACTTAATATTGCAAAATTTAATCTTTAAAGAATACCAAAAGGTCTCATATATTATTATTGCTTACTTTCCCTCATTTCTTTTATAAGTTTTGTTTTTTAAGCTATTGAAAAAATGGGGAGGGGGAGTGCCTCTTGCCCGTAGTAATTCCTCCTGTGCCTATAGCCAAGATTGTCAAGTGGCGCCCGTGGGCTAAATGATGCCCCCTACGAGCACCGAAACGACACGGGGAGGATTAAAATAAGGATCTAAGCTCAAATCAAGTTTTGATGTGTTAGAGGGGTACTTATTCTAAACAATCTGGTGAAATTTCCATTGAAATACAATGTGTGGTTTTCGAGATATCAGTTGTTAAAGTTGTCACATTTTCAACACAAAGTGACCTTGAAGAAAGCACATATGACGTCATAGCCTCACACTAATGAGCAGTCTTTTGTTTTTCTTTAAACTTTACAACCAATGTCCTCCTCAACAATCCCATGTCATCGGAATGTGATTGTATGAGTGGCATTGGAAAATTATAAACTTCACATTCCCCATGGGAATGTCCTATCCTAATTAACTTCAAGGTCAACACAACCAATTGGAAAAACAAAGGAAACAAAGCTTTCCTTATCAATGTGAGGAAGTGATGTTACCCCCTGCTTG
>WURT03110051.1:31068-52487 GCA_009936505.3 Holothuria glaberrima
ATTTTGCTTAAACCCCTCCTTTAAGGAGCCAACCAACATTTGGAGAAGCAGCAACGTCTTGAACGAATTCCTTGCTACTGCAATATATATAATTAAAGCAAAGCCTCGAATTACAGAGGCCTGCTGCCAGAATCTCTAGATAAGATCTCACCTATAAGAATGAAAATGATATTCAAAGACCTGATATTTGATACTTTCTAAAGCGTTTTAACAATTACAAGTGAATAAAAAATAAAATATTCATATCCTTCTTTGCAATGGATGTGGTAATGATAATAACCGTTTCGATTAAAATCGATGTGATATCAGTAGCTATGCGAGAAGTAAACTATCAACAAGACCTTCACATAAAAATGTCCCCCGGAAAGTTTCAAGTTTCCGTTGCCTTAGTACATGTTTACGTACGGTATCTTTTCATCTCAAAAGATATTTTTCCCATGGAAGCCACCCCCTCCGCCGCTCCAGTACCTTGTCTAGCTACGGGCCGTGTTCATTACACTTGCAATCGTTTTCAAGCGCAGACATTGAATAAGTTACGATTCAATTTATTACAGTATATAATTTGAAACAGTTGGAAGCGCAGGTTGTTTAGGGGTAGGTAATTAGTATAAAATACGCAAACATAGAAACCATGTTAAATGAATATAATACAAACATTAAAAATAAAAGGCTTAAATAAGAACTGTAACTCCTAAAAGCAAACAAATTCGAACATTGCACCGTTGTCTAGCGTACACAACATTGTATATATCACCAAATTTTGATAACGTATCCCGATGACCCAGACTTAGAACAATCGTTTTTATTTGATTACTCCTTGTCTTATTAACATATCACAAAACACGTGACTTTCGGTACACATAAAAGTGAGCGTTAATTTTGTTCCTCATTAGCATTCCGTCATTATACTGCTGAAGGGGTGGGGGTCATTTTCTGAGTTCCTGTTTTCCTTGATGGTTTAAAGGGCAATCTATTACTCACCAGTTGTTTCTTGTTGCTAATCATCCGCAAACGACGAACAGGCATTACAAACTGGTGGCTTATCATGTCATTAGAAACTAATGACTAGCCTCTGCTAAAATGTTGTTCGCAACGTAACGTGCACGTCTAGGTGAGTCATCTGCAGTGGTTATATATGTATAGGTCTCCAGGGTCGTAGGCTGGTCTGAGCCTGGGTGGATGCGACATTGGAGAAGATGGAAATCAATTCAAAGAAGCCTGTACAATCGTATGTATAGGCGGCAGAACAATGTCAGCCATTCCCTACGTCTGCGTAAATTGCACCTTTTTTATGCGTCCTACTGTTTGTTTACAGGAGTGGCATTCTTCCTTTGTCACGACATAAATGTGCCGTCTTGGGAGATGTCCCCTTCCCCTTTCAGAAATTTTTGTTTATTTAAGGTTGCTTAGATGCAAAATGGTGCCATATTTGGGATATTTTTGGAACTGATTATATATGGCTGGGAAATGTCCATAATTTAGTGAATCCTAATTTTTGGTTAGGTGCAAGAGAGTATCTTGTCTATAAGAATGATACAAACCTCCTGAAGCCCCCTACTACCTTAGAAATGGTCATGACACGTAGTGTAAGCCGTGACGAATGCGTGCGAAGCGCGCCGAATTTTTCATTGAATAATTTTTCCATGACAAAACCTACATTAAGGGTCTGCATCGAGACACTTTCAATTGCCCACAAACATACATGCTACCTTAAAAGCCAGTCTTTTACCTGGTAATTCGTAAACAACTTTCAATTTTTTTTTCGTGCTGTGCTTCTCCGAAAATTCTATCGGAAGATATTGATTTTAAGAAGAAAATTGAAGGAAGGTTTAAAGCGCGCGGAGCGCGAGAAAATTTTGAAAATTGAGAACTATTTGTAACTTAGAAAAAGATTACAATAGATGCAACGCTCGGTGGAAAACACACCTTACCCTACCCCCTACAGAAATCTATAGCTTAAACGATTTTTGAAATCATTTTATAAATTTTCAGAAAGTTTTATTCAAAAGTCGATTGGGGGGCACGCGCTTGCATGCCCCCGTACTGGCGCCACTGATTGATAGTATGATTGTTTTCGTCTTAAAATTAGAGAAGTTCCCATCCATCTCATGTCAGGTTTTACTAGGTACAGAGCGAATAATCAGAAAATGCACAAATTTGATCAGACTTTTGCATAGCAAAAAACTCACAAGAAAAAGCTCCAAATGCCTATCATTAATATTAGTCTATGCAGTGTCTATGTATTCCGCGGGAGAACATTTCCCGTCATCAAACAGGCTCTCACAGCCAAATTTGACAGTGGGACTGTAAGTCATAGTCCAAGAAAATACTGACAATACCATTTCAAGGTATACTTGCAGAGCCTGGGAAGGGCGATTTCCGATGATCAGGCTAGGGGTTATTTTTATCCCAAAATTTTCTGACACGCTCCGCTCCAACTAATGGTGGGGCTACGCTTAGATACTCTTCCAGACCGCGTGTTTGGTCTAGTGGTTAGAGCATCCGACTCTCACGCGGGAGGCCCGGGTTCGATTCCCAGGTCGATTCATACCAAAGACTTTAAAAATGGAACCTTCTGCCGTTGTGCGTGATGCTCCGCATAAGCAATGGAGTAAGGGAAAACAATCCAGTGAGCCACAACTGGGAAAAAGGCCGTGGCCGGCTCGACTTGAACCAATTGGTTGTAAACTGGGCCATTAAACCTCATCTAATTAACTAACTTAGATACTCTTCCCAAAATTAACAGCCCCCCCCCCTAGTCCAAAATCCTGGGTGCGTCGCTGCATGTGGCGTCAGATAGTGCACCAACAAACCTTACTTTTATATGTTCATATCGACATTTAAATTCAAAAAGCTTGCAGCAACGTCGCAGCCGAAGCGGTCATAATCCTTAAAAAACGCTCTATGCCACGGGGCGATATTCCTCTTATATGCATTACTGTCTATTTACTCCCTGTTAAGAATTACGCATTCGTGTCGTTGCGTATAGGAAAGCTTTCCGATAAATTTATAGTTGCCAACTTATATGCATCCTCTTGTAGGTAAAAACTAGTATGGTGGGTGGGGATGACGGTCAGGGAGTAGCATGGTAGTCTTGTTGAGCTTGTTTTTCACCTAATGATTTTGAGAACCTTTTTGTGTCATTTTGAGCGGAACTCCGAATGGTGCGGTGAGGTGCGTCCGCACCCCCGCACCCCAGCCTACGCTCCTGGGGCTCGTGTTTCTGGTTTCCTAAAAAAGAACCATTTCAGTAAATTATCCCAGATGAAAACATATTGAAACTGTCCGGTGTTACTCCATCCTTTTCAAAATTTATGTGCTTTTTTGATGGCTTAGATGCAAACTGGAATAATTTCTGACTCATTTTCGAACTGATCATACATTGTATAACTACAATTTACTTGATTCTTATTTTTGGTTGACTGTAGAGAAAAAGTGTGTTGTCTAAGTGGAGGAGTAACAACTCTTCCTCTTGAAAAGTCCTTGTTAAGGTCAAGTGGCTTCGATACAACACAGTGGTATCTTTGCAAATCTTTCATTTAATTACATGCTTAGAAATGAACATTATTTAGTGAGATTTTGGCTGTGGCATGGACCTCGTTATTAAAAAAAATGTTAAGCGACTACCAGTGTTACCGTATATGCTACTCATAATAGATTGCCCTTAAGATTCAAACCTTACCGCAGTGTTGTTCTTATTATCATTATCTTCCGGTAGCAACTCCTAGAGAAATAAGCAGCAACAGTCAAAAGCTGTAAAAAGCTCGATGCAGATCTGGAATGCAGGTTTTGTCATGGAAAACTTATTTAATAAAAAATTCAGGAGCACTTCGCACGCATGCGTCACGGTTTGCATTCCATCTCATGAGAATTATGAAGGTAATCCTACTGTCCTGTTCACAATTTGCAAAAAACAGAGATTCATCTCCAAACATCTGTAGGGGCCTTGCATTATTACGGGATCTTTCATTCTTATTTGTAGCATAATGTGGAAGGATGAACTTGAAAGCACGCATTTGCCGGAATATATTTTTCAGAAGCTTTACCGAGTGCTTCGCGCCCAGCCATTATCGGTATAGATGGTAATTGTTGTAAAGTGTGCAGCATCATACTCTATTTTATTATTTGAATGTCAGCTAATAAGCAATAAGTGGGCTATTTAGTATTTGGGGGAAGGGGGCAATGGGCCATGCCCCCCTTACTGATGCCGATTTCTTTTAGTACCTAAAATAAGTAATTTTTTTAACAGAAAATTTTACCTCAAAGGTAGCTTATGTGGCACCAGACTGCATGTAAGGACACCAATTTTTCAAAAATTTTCAAAGGGAGGGGGACATCTTCCCCTTGGACCCCTCCCCAGGCAGGCGATCACAAAACACACTGCATGCGCCCGTTAGAAGAAGCTGTTTTCACCATTGTAAGCATTATGTCATTGTTGTCTTTTGTCTAGTTGATCCAGAACTTCCAGGAGGCCCCTCCACAGGTAACTGCCAGCCTTAGATTTTATATATGCACAATCTAGGCGAAGAAAAATTTTCGAAAAAGTCAAACAATGTCTCTGTCTACTCCACAATTCGGGCGTAAAAACTATAGAAGGCAGTAGTGTAGCCAAAAAAAAGGGGGGGGGGGCTTCAGTAGTTGTTTTAAAACGTATTGTTCTCTTACAGAGTATAGTTTCCTCTTTCACCTAACCAAAAATTAGAATTCACTCAATTATGGATATTTTCCAGTCATATATAATAAGCTTCAAAATACCCCATGCAAAGATAGCTCCATTTTGCATATGATCATCCTTAAAATAACAAAAATTCTCAAAGGACCTCTCCCCCATGACGGCACCTTTATCTTGTGTCAAAGAAGTGACCCCCATTGCTGTACACGAAAGCGCAGGGCACATAAAAAGGGCAATTTAGGCAAACATGGGAGTTTAACTGAGGTAGCATTGCGACAGCATCAGTGCCCCCATCAGCAAAGTCTGGTGGCGCCTCTGTCTGAGACAGTTTAAATTCCTAAGAAAATAAATCCGCCCAGGGCCTTTTTTAAGAATTTTTTAGTGGGGGAGGGGGGCATTTGACGAAAGGGACTATCTAAGCGGAGGGCTACCATTGATTGGTGCCTAATTTACGAAGAAATTTTTCAGAAAAATGGCTGTCCAATAGTGGCGTGCTCATGGCCATGCAGTGTGTTGGGTGATCGCTGGCCTTGGGAGGGGTCTAAGGGGAGAGCGTCCCCCTCCCCTTTGGAAATTTTTGAAAAATTGGGTGTACTTACATTCAATCTGGTGCCATATATGTAGCCTACCTTTTGGAGTTAAACTTTATGTTTAATACATTGACGTATTTTTAGGAACTAAAAGAAAAAATATCGGCATCAACTTTGGAAATTTTTAAAAAATTAGGTGTCCTTGCATGCAATCTGGTGCCACATATGCTACCTTTTGAAGCAAAACTTGTATTAAAAAGTTTACCTATTTTTAGGAACTAAAAAAAAATTGGGATCAGTGAGGTTGGCATGGCCCAATGGCCTCCCCAGTGTACGCTAGTGCTGTCCAGATTGCCAGAAATTGCACTCCACAGGGCTTACATGTAAATTTAACTAACTATCCTTATTTTCTTCACTGAGTGGAGTAGTTTAGTACTTTCCCCTATCCTGTCAGCATTAAATTGAGCAATTTTTACACGTTTGAAATCAAAATTTCCCGATAAAAGGGGCCATACTGGGGGCCAAATGAGCTGAGTGGGGGGCTGTGTATGGGACTGGGCCCCCTAGTATGTATGTTAAAAAAGGCCCTGAATCCGCCAATTGAAAGGCGAGTTGTCTGTCTAATATAATTCCTACAATCTTTCACCTTTCAAAAGATATGTCTTCCGAGCCCCTGAATTCCACTTATTTGCATTCTTTCAATGATGTCCTCTCCCATCATGATCGCTGTGCCCAAGAACAATCGGTGTAACTGTAGAAATCTCAGCATTGCGTGGGATGCGAATGTGTTTTCTGAAAAGGGTGAGCTACGGTATGAATACCGTTGCTGTTACAGGACTACGACGAAATTTTAATTTTCATAGTACATTTGCAGTGGACGAGAATTACCAACGGTTGAAGGATGCGTATATTTCCCGATAAGTAGCCTGAATTGGTGTCAGAAAATGAGAACACCAAGTGAAACCGCCAGTTCTTGCACCCTCTCTCCCTTGTGACACAAATTTCAAGAGACGTAGAAAGTAAAATTTCTCAAAACTAGTATTCTGGAACAATTGGAGCTGGCACATATGAATTTTAGTCAGTGAATGGCATTTAGTTCTGTAGTAAATTGTTGATTGATAGGAGTAAACATTCTAAACATTTTGTTATATTGTCTACAAGCATTGTTTTTCCTTCAGTGTTCTTAGGACTAATGTAAATTATCTTTCTTCAATGGAAAGTTATATCTTAGAGGTTATAATAAATTTTCAATTGTGTATATTTGGAGTATGAAAACCTACTTTGGTTTCAGTGTGTGAATGCCAAGTATGTTACATACTTGAGTTAGTGCAGACCTAATTGTGCTAAACTTCGATCAATGTCCAGGGTTCAGTTTTATGAAGTCTGTGGAGCTTACAACTTAACACTGCAGCTTAGTGTTTTGTTTGCCTAATCATGGAGGTGTAAATTTTGTTGAAACTGGACGTAACCTGAATCGAAACTAATACCTCATTTGATTACTCATAAAGAATACAATTGAATTGAGTCAAAAGTTAGGACAAAGGTCGTTTGTAATGAACGTCATTGACACCTTAGTGGGCTTAATTTGCTCGTCGAATAAAGAAAGCAAATGCGTGTCTGTACCTTGTGTACATATATTCACCCCTCGTACTTTCGTTTTAAAAGCTATTAAGCAGCTCATATCCAAAGGTCAACATTCCGTAGGTGTGTAACCTTATTCGTGCATTCTCGAAAACCTTCTAATCAGTAAAGCATGTGCTCTTGGTGTTTTTTTCACAACTGCTACTCTGAAGGAACTCTCGGTAAGAAGAATGTCCCTGACAGATTTTCTCCAAACTTGCTGGAGACGTGCTCAATGTTGAATCGTTGTGTCCCATGGACTCAAAAACCAAGGGTGAAGGCAAAGGTAAATGTATTGAATATTTTTTTATATACATAGCTTCTATAGGAGATAGTGAATTGACACAAAGTCAACGCAGTTCAAGTAATGAAAATCAATAAAAGTATGATTTCTCACTTGAGATATGGTTTTGCACAGGTCTTCAGATTGAAACAATAGGGGTCTTCCTATCAATATCAAAAATCTATATCCTGAGTATGATATGTAACAGATGACAAAAACTGACAAAATAACTGGTTTACGTAAATTCTAATCCTGGCCGCCAGAGCTGGAGAATGGGATACCGAACACAATTGTACCACACCATTGACATCCACGCAAATTGCAAGGTGTTTTTCTTAAAATATAATATGGATTATAATATGTTCAAACATTCTTCACACGTCCATCACTAGATATTAAAATTGAAATTACTTATGAATTTACAAGATTAATGGTACGGTGAAGAAATATTTGTTGTTTTCTATAATTTCATCCTTGAAATGATAAAAGCATTCAACTCTCCCATTTTGCTGGTCACACAACGACAAAATTATGGGGTTTGATTTACGTCTGGTTACCTCAAAAAGGCACTTGACTTCCATCAAAACCATTAGGGATCCTGCCCTTGGTATGAGAAGTTTACACACTAAGTTTTTAAAGTATCCATCGTTTCCGGTCGGAAAATATCCTGTTGTCAATTGTTTTTCAACTTTTGACCTCTGGTGACTTCAAAATAATCTGACCTCCACCAAAACAATAAGAACCGTCCCCCAAACATTTTTTTTTATCTATCCACCTACTACGAAAAGTATCCATCATTGCAACCTTGAGTTTTCAAGCGGGTTAAAAGTTTTTCATAATTTCAACAAATCTTTCATAGTTGCAAAAATCGGCATACCATGTCTTCATAGACCTTACCGCCGAGCAACTGTGTAAGACGGGCACACGTGTCTAGCAAGAAACTTTGGAAACCTCTGGGCTGTCTTTCGAAACACACGCCAGGCTCACCCGATCGATTAAGTACATTCACAGCCTCCAACTGATATCTTGTTCCTTCCAATGGAAAATTAGACTACACTTACTCGTCGGAACACCTTTAACACATGGACTGGCGAAAGACCTATCGTTGGTCAATATAAATTCTCATGAAGAACAAGTATCCAAAACGGACATCATAGTTGAGTATAAAGTAACAGTTCGTTAGTCTAAGAATCATAAATTGATTTCATCAACGCTCTCAAAATAAAAACTGAAAGACTTAGGGATTAGCCACAAGCTAAAGTATCAGTACTTTTCTCAAGACAGCCAATACTCACTAGAGGCTTTTAACTGCCTTACCCTTGCATTGGGTAAGGATTAACAACTCCAGTGAGGCAAGTTTACGAACCCGCCGCTAACAAATGAATAGTTGGATTCTGTTACTAAAGATCTATACAGGTTTTAACAACCCCCCACCTCCTGTCCCTGTCCAAAAATGATATAATAATGGGACATTCCTAAATTTATTACCCATAGTCCTGCGAGGTGATTAAAGAATACAGCATGTAACTTAATACTCAGAAAAATGTGTACTCTACCGGTTTTTTTTTTCATATGCTCTAATAGAGAGCATTTTGAATATAGTCCAAACCACGCACAACGGTGTGCTACCGATGAAGTTGCGCCATTTATTACATATGAGCATGACAACAGAAGCCGGTCTAGCTCGGCCATCAGGACCAGATAAACCTTAAAAGCTGATTTATCTTTCTCTTGAAATCACGCACGATGATTTACGGCCTTTCCTTAAAATATCTGTGGGGTCAACCGACTAATGGGAACGTTAAATGGTGCTTACCCTAACATTGCGTATTTTAAGATAAGTGTGTTAACAGACAATTTTTAAAGTTTTCGAGGTCTATCAGAAAGGATATTTATAATGGTATTTTTGTTAACTATTACGAATGTACATTCTAAGCATTTAATTGAAATCATTTTTGCTCTCCACCTTGGAATATCGTGTTTACATGGTTTCGGTTTTTACATCTGGTGACCCAAAATGACCTTTGACCTTTACCAAGGACAATAGGTGCTCCTTTTAACATTGAAACAGAAAAGACACTGTGGACAATTGTCCCGGTTTCTCTCTAGAATGTAAAAAAATATTCAACTTCTTTGTTCAGGTCAAGTTGGTAGTTACTGAAAGTTTGTTAGTCCTAGTACTTTACTAACATCCTGTTTTACCTTATTTTGGTGTTAAAGTTAGTAATCGATCCTTTTTAGACTACTGCATTATAAATGTTAGTAAATCTCATGTTTCAAGACCGATAATTACCTTTATTACTACTTGGTCTTCTGTTTTGAAATATACAGCTTCTCTTTCAATTTTTGCTGAATGTCTGGATGAAGTGGTCCCCCCAATAGCGACTGAGTAATTTGACATCTTGGTCTATTACAAAACAGCACTCATTTTTGCTTCTCGGCCCTTCTACTTAGATCATGGAAGTACTACCTCGGTCCGAGGTAGTACTTCCATGCTTAGATTATGTGTAGTATTTGTTCTTTTCATCCAGTCTAGAACGGGACCACACATGACGAACTCATGATGTATAAGTCTGAAGGTCGTGAGGTTGGTCATGTTCAGTTGTGTTTGTCCCTCGGGGACGTAGCTCCTTTAAGAAGCAGAACTCCTTCGAGAAAAAACGTTTGTTTTTCGCCCTTCGGCTCTTCTCCTGAGAGTCGAGGGGACTTGGGAAAATAAATAGTTGGGAAATTTGACCTTTTAGTTTGCTATGGCATTGTCCATAACTCTTGAAACCTCATCAACTGATGTTTTTGTCTTCTTTACATGGCTAACGAACAATATGACTAATCTATTTACTAGTAATTGGGTGTGTGTTCTTATCGTTACAGTATTATCATTTATAATAATTCATGTTACTCTGCTAATGCTATCTACTTAAGTTGTAGAAATTGTTCTATAGTTTCAGAATTCAATTTACATATTCGTACTGACAAGAGGGATACTTTGACTAATATTGACCCTGAAAAACTTAGCTCCTTTAAGTCTTTTGCTTGTCAATATATCGATGCCAACAAAGTTAACAATCATTTCAAGCCCTTCTCAGGGATCAATTAGAATCGGTGGTGGGGTTGGCGTATTTTTTGAAAATACTGTGAAGTTTGAGATCTTTTCTGAGTTAAGTATTTTTGAATAGGGCCTTTTTGAAACTATCTTTATTCAGGTTAAGGATAGTAATTCAGGTAACTTTATTGTTGGTGTAATTTATTACCCTACGGGTGTTGATAATGATGTTGCGGAAAACTCCTTTATTGATACTTTAAGTAAAGTGTCTAATGTTAACTGTAAATGCTACTTAATTGGTGACTTTAATTGCAATCTCTTAAACTTTTATACTGATTCTAATGTGAAAGATTTTCTCAATCTAATTACATCCCATTCTTTTTACCCTATGCACTACCTGCCCACTCGTGTCACTCCCTCCTCCACTTCCTTTGTTGACAATATTTTCACAAATGACCCTCGTGATTTTCTTTCTGGTGTTTTGAGTATGTATATTTCTGACAACTTTACCGTTTTTAGCATATCGAATGTCGTCACTCTTATAGACCGTGGTCCTCCCCAACTCTCTTAGACCCGTAGTTTTAAATCTTTTCAGATTTATGCTTTTAGTAACTCTTTACCAAATGAAGATTGCATGGAGTGTTCCATTGCAATGATCCTAACAGAGCTTATAATATTTTTGTTGATAAATGTCTTTTGCATTGCAACGATTCATTTCCTTTGATGAGTAATAAAAAGATCTCTACCCGTCGTAAAGGTTGGATGACTGATGGTATTTTAAACTCCTGTTAGACCAAGAACAAACTCTACCGCAAAACACACTACTGTTCAGAATTACAAAGAATACCTGAGCTTTTGTAACACTTTAAAGGGGCTCATTGAGGTGACATCGATTATTTTTGTGACAAGTTTGAAGGAAATCATTGCATGACAATGCTTCTAATTAGCCTCATTACTCATGTTTCACTTCTTGCAGTTACTGAAAATGTGAGAAATTGTACTGTTTTTGTGAAAAGGGATTGCATATGATTACTACATAATGGTAAAAAGTGTCTGGTCACAAAGTTGTTATAAATTGTTTTAATCATCAATTACCCTATCACTGCCATTTCAGTTGTGCGTCAGATGTGCAGAATATCTTAGTTTGATAATTTACCATCAAGATGTGAGTAAATCTCAACAGTTGTGAAAAAAAATCCTGAATTTTGTTAACCAACTCAATAAGCCCCTTTAACTCCTATCACAAGGAACCGTAAGACGCAGTTTTTCTTTGACGAATGTAGTCAAAGGAAATATGAAAGAAATTTCGAATTCTGTTAGTACCATCCTAGGGAAAAGCGGAACTCCAAAAACTGTTGATGGGATTTCTCTTGACGGTGTACATATATCAGATCCAAGTTTAATTATTTTCGTCTTACTTTAATGACTTTTTCCTCAGTATAAGGCCGAACTTCATTTTTTTACATTGAGCAATGATGCTTACGCACATCATCCTTATCTTCCTCCTGCCTCTTCACTTTCAATTTTTCTGGACCCCTCCTCTGAGAGAGAAATTATGAAAATCACCTCATCTTTAAAATCTTCAGCACCTGATTATGACGATATTTCTCCTAGAGCAGTGAAATGTATTCCACATTTAATAATTTTGTAAGCCTCTTTGCCATATTTTTAACTTGTCTATCTCCCATGGAATCGTGTCATCCCAAATAAAAATTGCTTGTGTTATTCCCGATTTTAAGTCAGGAGACCGTCTGGTTGTTTCAAATTATAGACCTATTTCTGTCTTACCATGTTTCGCAAAAGTCCTTGAAAAGATCATATTCACTAGAATGCTAGACTTTTTGTTAATAAAAACAATACTATTTTTGATGATTAATTTGGCTTTTTGCCTGAAAAAATTAGCTTCTCAAGCTCTAGTTCACTAGTTCAGTTTTTTTCACTCACTTACTAATAAATTTGAAAAGGGGTATTATGTCAATAGTACATTCCTGGACTCGTCGAAGGCTTTCGACAATTTAGACCATGAAATACTAGTTAAACAAAACAATTACTGTGCTAAGAGCTTCGCATACTTGGTTACGTAATTATCTTCCTAATTGCTATCCCTTTTTCAGTAAGAATATCTTCAATGCGTAAGAAAGTATTGTGTGGGTTTTCCCAAGGTTCCATTCTTGGTCCTCTTCTGTTTTTAGTCTATGTTAATGATCTCCATCGTTCTACCAAGAAGCTTAAAATGATTGACTATACTAATGACACATATATGTTTTTTTAATCTGATGATAATCACGCTAATATTATTGCCACCGCTGAGCAGGAGTTGAAAAATATTTCTTTGTGGTTTCAGGTTCATAAGCTTTTCCTTAATGTAAAAAAAAAGAAAAAAAACACCTGCTCGGTTAAACTTAAGCTGGGAAACTCATATTGACCACATTTCAAGTAACATATCCAGAGGAGTAGGAATATTGAGCAAAGTAACATTTTGCCTTCCTAGCAATGTACTACTTTCGATTTATAAATTTATAATGACAGCAACTTTCTCCTTTACAGGGCTTAGACAGCAGCCCCAAAGGGCCAAGGGGCGGCATATGGTATATTCATATGAAGAGGGACAAGGATGAAACCAACCTCCTTAAAATGACTTTACCCACATAATAAAACACTGAAAAACAAGATAACATTAATTAGTTAGGTATTCCGTTTGCAAGCTTTACAACGTGATTGATTATGCTTGGGTATAAGTTGAGTTTACTTACCAGAGTGTAAACATACAATAATTACGTACAACAATTTTACAAAATTGTCAGGAAGGAGAACTAAATAAGCAGAGTTTAAACGATCAACCCATTTCCCAGAAGATTGTTTAATAGTAACGAAAGACAACACCGAAGCGACAGTGAAAACCGAGGAAAAGTACCTTTAGATAAATAAAGCCATTAACCCGTTAAACAAATTTAATTACAATTGAAGATTTGGCATCATTTTTAACAGTACTATCGAAACAATTCTATATACCTACGCCAGAGTACACAAAAAATCGAATAAAAATTTCAGTTGCAGTGATATTTGTAGGAAGAAAAACGTGTTTTGTTATACTTTAAGTATTCATCATCAGGGGAGGGGGGGATACCTACTCGTACAAGCTAACAACCACTTCGAAATTGCAAATATCGAAAATAGGATTTTCAAATTTGAAAAAAAAATTGCATTTGCACCATAAATTGAGTTCGTAATCAGCAGATATTAAGGATGGCAGACCGTTTGGACAAAAACCAAAATGATTTTCTCGAAATGACATTACAATAAATCAATGTAGAGCTGATATGTGAATCTTATGTATAATGGCGTAAACCAGCGATGTAAAAAGTTGTTGTGGAAACTAATGATTTACGTAAGAGAACAAATACAGTCTTCTGTATTCTCCCATTTCAGGTGTTTACTGATAAATACCAACATTCAGTTTTATCCACAGAATGACTTTTATTACCTTCCATATGTATACTATGTATATGTATATATACATATATATATATATGTCAATTTTACATAACATAATAGGATTAAAAAAAACAAAATATACTTTATTGACAGAGGTTAACAGCTTACTGGCTTTTAACTACTGGCTTTTAACTAGGCTGATGCTAATCTTAAATTCAGCATTATTGATTCGAGCAATGTAATGTAATGTTCATTTCACCGGCGAAAAGAAAATCTGTATAAATGAAACGAGTCAAACTATGCCATAGTATATAGAATGATGAGAAGTAGCAGGGATCTGTGTTTGAAAAAATTAGTATTCTACGCTAAAGTTCATAATCCTGAAGTTTGATTTTATTAAAAGAACAAAACACTGTAGGCCTAAAGTTTAGTTGAAGCTGAATCCGATCGGTTCTTTTCTGTCAATAGTAACACCTAATTATGTGTATTTTGGAATGTAATTTAAAACAAATACAAAACACCAAAACACATGCCCTACATTTATTTTAATAAAGAACCACAATATCTTGAAAATAATTTTATTTTGCGATGAGTGTTAAATGAATAATGGAAGGAAATCAAGTCTAGGTCTTCAAGTAAGGCGTGAGCATTTTTCTTACGACAAGTGACGTCAAAAACTACCCAAAAACGTGCGAAAACATCCAGGGCTGAATGCTTAAACGGTTCAGCTCTCCTCTTATACTTGAAACCGTCCCCTGCACTGTAAGGCTGGGAAAGAAAACCACCAGCATGACAAAGGGACCATCAGCGAGGTTTTACTGGGGGGGGGGGGATTAGAGTGTTAAATGAACAATATAGCGTACTATACAAAAAGATTGAACTCATTGTATTGTATCAATAATGTAAACTGGAATGAAGCTTGCTGGTCTATTCTGGGTGGTCTTTGGCTGTAGAATCGCCGTCGGAATTACAAAGTACCGTACTTCTTGCTGTCTCCTGTTCGTTTGACGGGAACATGGTGTACAAATCACATCGTACAGGAAGCATTACTTGCATTGTTGTACTGTCTAAAACTATTGTATCCTTTGTTCAATAACAATGCACATGTGAGAGAACAGGTCTAAATTTAACAGAACATATTGCTAGTTTTTAACAACCTACCATTGTACTACAAGGAATGCCTTGTGTGTAGCACGGTTTACATGTGGGAGCTGCCTCTAGACTAATGACTCCCAGAGAACTATCTAGTTACTTGCCCTTGGGTCATGTAGCTGTTAGTTATACAGCGCTAAGTAAAAACAAATCATGGCTTTAGGTTACCAAAGTAGGTCTGTATAGGTTACTTTGATAGTTTCTCTTAGTATAGTATCAATTACAAGCCTGCAGACTTCGCATCATTTTTTAGTCAAGGAGAATAGCTGTAAAAACCTTTAATAAGAACGGACACCAAAGTCAAAATGTGCGAAGCAAAGAAAATGAACTTCTCCAACGGCTGAAGACTAAAATGACAATTTCACTGCAAATGTTTTGTTTTAAAATTTGTTCGATCGCGTTTGTGAACGAATGGGTACCTTTCTTTTTTACTATTTCCGAACTTAACCAAGAACGTTATCTTTCATTTTTACTTCTTAACTACGTAAGAAAGAATACCGTATATTACCAAATGTTTAGAAAGCAGTTTCTATCTGAAACGTTAGTTGAACAAATTTTCTTTTATGCACGCAGTTGACATAGGCCTATATAAAGACTACTATCTATATACCAAACTGAAAAGCTAATTAAAGTCACCTCAACGAAACAAGTGGAACAAACGGCGTTAATTTAATGTCTGAAATAGCGTTGTGATCGTTACTTGTCAAACATGTTTTTAAACTGCTCTATTGCAAACTAAATAGCTGACAAAATAGAAATGGGATAGTGGTTACTATTTTCATATAGCTTATTTCTTAGTTTCAAAACGACTGTTTCGTTGCATAGTCCAAAGAGGCCTCACCCCACCGAGATCACTAATGTGAAGTATCCGTTGTTTGCAGCCAAAAAGACATACACATGATGAGATAGTGCCTTGCCTATCAAAGTCCCGTGCAACCAGTTGAATCAGCTTTGAACATACGCTGGCAGCAACCCTATTCCTACATAAATATGGTCTGCAGTAGAGCAGTGTGTTCATAATTTCAAATCATTATGGTTACTTGAAACAGCTATTTCAATTACGCAGGAGGGAAAAAAGAGTTAAGAGAGAAGGAAACGTTTACACCATAAGTTAGCAGATACATTATAAATTGTAGTTCCAAAATAAAAGATTTAACTAAGTAAATGACTTTAGAACAGTAAAAGCAACAAACCATTCACAAAAAGAACAACTGTAGTATAAGGAAAGGAGACTTATTTAATGTCTCCACATCAAAACACCGAAAATACGAATACACAGGAGTCTGCTGCCTCCTGTAGAGTATGGAACGTATAAAAGGTAAACATGGGAGAGATCTGGGGAGAGTTATGAGAAAGACTTGCAATGTGAAGGCTGTGTGGTCAAGACAGGTAAAACATGAACTGAGTGTATGCAAGCCATCATAAAACGTTGGCTGCCCTATCTAGGAATAGAAATACTAACATGCGGTACACAGGCTTATTTTTGAGAATTATGGGCTTCTCTTAGGCATGCATTGATGAGAAAGTTAAGTAATAACTGGGTACATGTTAGGGTATTATGCTGGCTTTATTTGGGCAGATCATCTATGATAAACTGACGAGCTGAGCATGAAAAGGCTCTTGAATGCATTTTACTGGTGCAATCACTCCCATGTAGGGTCACGAAAGGTACATACTAGTGTCTAAGTCTTTATTTGGCATACACTCAAATAACGTTCTTTTTTGCGTGCAGTACCAACAACGCCAAGTGGATTAAAAAAAGCAGTGTGCCGGTAGTTTGGGCTAAGTATCATGGATGAAAATGGGGGAAAAAACTGGGGTGTAGGCATGCCCGTAGGAGTGCAAGTAAGGGGAAACCTAAAACACTTCATATTGTCCGTGCTAGCCACTGGGGCTGAATACGAGGGCTCCCTCGGCCATATTATGTTGTTGTAGTGAGGGCTGGTCCATATGGTCCATGTGGACGGAATTTAGAGTATTCGGGATTTTTTCTCAATCAAGGGACATGAGGAAAATATTCATCAAGCTGCAGACGATATGAATGATTTCTACATGGGATTATGCTGGGTCATACGACATCACCACATGAACGTCAAGTAGATGGCATTGGCCCAACTCTCTTTGACTATTGGGTTTTATAAATATCCACCAGTAGGTAACATGGCCTGACTTTTACATACACCTTTTTTAAGTTTTGTTGCAAAATAAAGTCTGGCCCACATGGGAAAGCTAATCTACTTGGTATCGATATTATACTTTTATCTCCGCCCACACCTGGGGTGGCCATATATTCAGCTATTCTCCCGATTGTGGGTAGATATACGTTGCACGGCGTAACTTGAAGCTGTACAGTATATTCATGTGTCCTTCCTTGTTATGGTCCTTAAGGTCACAAATGGAAACTAGTACGAGAAAAACAAATAAACCAATAAATCAAACATGTTTATGTAAAACCTTTCCTACCATAGATGACATTGCCAGATGTTGAAAGTCTACGCCTTTACCTCGAACTATCAGCGGTACTCCTCAGTCTGAAACATTTGCAGGTTTCGCTACCTTAGGCCTATTATTATCCAGTAATCTGGAAGTCAGTTGTTCAGCTCAGATAGCTAATTAATTCGTACGATATGAACCCAGTGAGCACATAGGTATTGCAGATTGTTCCCTAGTCCCCGGGAAAACATCAAAAGTATAATCTGCTTCTAAGACAGCCTACACCGCAGGGTAATATCCCCTGTAGTGTGGAATATGATTGGAAAAGATCTCCCCGAGACGTTCTCGTAATTAAGGTAATTCTGAAAGGCCATACTTTTTTCCCTGTAACCTTTTTTTTTTGATAGTCTTATACAAGTACATAATATATTTCGAGTAAAGCAATAATTTGTGATGATCATGGCTCTGGAATAAATCAAAAGACTCGAAACATCAAAAAAAAAAAAAAAAAACTTGAAATATCGAACGAAAAAGTTCAAGTAAACCTCTAAACGTTCCTCAAAGGTTACGATTGAAAGCACAAGGAGTTCAGTGGCAAAGTTGTAAACTTTAAGGCCGATTCATACCTCAGTATTGCACTATGAAGGGTATGATGGACGACCACTATTTAACTCTGAGCTATATTTGGGATCGATCCTGAAGGACGAGGGATGGCCACATATAGTTCTTATATTTTTATGGAGCTCGAAAATAAGTTAGTGCCAGCCTTTAGAATAATGGTAAGTTGACGCTGACGTTGCGTGTAACGAGCGAAAATTTTAAACGTACGGACATATTAGCCTTGAAGGGTTTATTTTTCCAAATTGGTACATACAATTTATTACAAAAGACTGGATCAATATTTTCCAACCTAGGTGAAAAACATCCTTGTGTCTCGGAGAAGAGAAGTTAACTTCCAAGTTATTTGGAAAAAAATCATCAAAGGAAACTATTTGGCTCAGGTCACAAGTTACATATCAAAAGCAACACGGAAATATCAACAACTGCGAAAATATGTAACTGCTTTAAAAGTGTAGATTAAGACCATGAGCCCAATGTGTTGAGATTTTCATTTCATCACAAACTTGTACCAAAATCTATGCCAAACTATCGTAACTGAGTGTGCTGCAGTAGGTCGAAGTATCCCTGCACACGTCTTATGTCTTGTAGGCCTCCGGGACAAAACATCAAAGTCAGAGGTCACTTCCAGTGACTATCTGCTTTACAAAATAACTCAACAAAGTAACTTTAATTGACATGGGACCTTCACAGATGAAATAAAATTGTCAAAAGGTATGTCAATATATGTTTTCCATGTTATCTGGGGTCAAGTGAGACCAACAGTAAGATGTTTGTAATCTGTACAATGTTAGTTTTAAAACTCTTTTTGAAATGCAGGGTTGATTATGCTGATACCTTATAGGGAAATACTTCATGAAAGCTAGTAGTCAAAGCTGAACATAAAAAGGTGCTTTGGTAATAACCTAGCAGTAGAGACAATGGCCAGGCATGTGTAACCTTCACTTATACAATGAGAATGCCAATTGCTGTAGGTGGCGTTTCAACGGAAACTTAGGTGAATGGTTACGGAATCAATGACTTTCAACTGGAATTACCTGTCACATGCATGGTACATATCTTTGATAGCTGACAGCATGATTTCACTAACTGTATCTCCATTTCTCTAAAAGTTCTGTTTCTACAATTTGGCAAACTGTAGCGTCAGGTTACGTAGCTAATAATGGATTCGTTCATTTTAAGTCAAGGACTGTTAGCGATGAGCCATCCTATTCCGTGAATTGTGGTCTTTTATGATTGGCAGGCTGGCATCAAATAAATGAGGTCTAATGAAGCTTAATGGCTAAACATTTCTTAACTATCCGTAAAAATACCAGTAATAGTGTCAGATAGTATAGCGACATGCCAATGTATGTATTCGTATGCATGCATAAACCTGCATTACGTAGGTACAGCAGGGCAAGCATTAGTTTCAAAGCTTGGTGATTGTGGGAAAATGCCTAGTGAGAAATTAATTTTAAAGGTCATGCCGGACTTATAAACTAGCAATACATTTTAATGGCTTCGTCGTGATCGATATGGGCTAAGTAGAGGCCACAGGGATACAAGGCCCTTGTATTAAAATATTTCTATACTTGTGTAGTAAACTGGGGGCTTGCGGTTCAATTTGTGGCGCTACCAAGTCTAAAAACTGTTGAATTATCTAGAGAAAATACTCGATTATGTTTTAACATGATATAAACAAAGACATAAAAATTCCGCTCTTTCAAAAAGGCACCATAATTAAGTTCATCAAATTCATCCTCCGAAAGCGGAAAGCATATTAGAGTGAAATGGACAAAAAGTGGTGTTTAGACAAATTTTATTCCGTCCAGTGAATACTATCAATTCAAATGAGTCTCATAATCGTGGAGTGCTAATGAAAATGTAAAAAAAAAATGTCAATTGTGTTTCCTCCTCTGACGACCATCTCACGAGGAGGGATTTTCGATATTTAGATGGTCCAGTGTTTGTTCCCTTCTACCAACTCCAAGTTGTAATACTGTTAATTAGAAATAACCATATTGTTCTTCTATAAGCCTAATGCATCTAACCGACTAGCTATTGAACAGTTAACATCAGCTTACTTTTCTATATCAAGAACAGAGTTTTTCAACTAAACTCAGTATATGTGTTGGTAGATCCATGTTTTGGTAAATTAATAACTCTCAGTGTGACATTGTTAATCATTCATCTACAAGTAAGGGAAAGTTTGGTTATTTAGAATAACACTACTAACTTGTCAAAGTTCTGTAACAAGATTATTTTTTTTCTGCTTAACTTCAATCATACAATCTTGATCATATTTAAACTTCTTGGTAAAACTGCCATATTTACAAATATTTGCTTTGTAGTTTTTACAAACAGGTAAAACAAATCAGGTAACATTCCAACATGGCAGATCTCTCTTGTAGCATACGCCACGACGCTGTCGACGAGATTCGCTTGGTAGTAAGCACCTTGAAAGTTGTTTTCATGTATTATATGTAGCTACACATAATGCATAAAAATCACCAACAATGTGTTGTGTACTGTAGGTAAAAGTTCACCTTCAAAGTTTGTTCGGTAAGGGTAATGGCAGCTCTTCAAGTTTAAATATACAATTTCAATATTCCATTTCCAAAATTAACGCGTATCCAATCAGACCACAGGAAGACATTCGATACAAATTTATATCCGTGTGGTGAGAGTTGTTTAAACAAGGACTTTAAGTAACCTATTTTTAGCCTTTGGAGTGGTATAATCTGTTATTGTTCATAGATTCCTTCCGTTTGGATGTCACGAAATATTTATCTCTATCGAGTTCGGAGGCTTTGAGAGACTGCGTCATATGACTTTGACACGATAATCACTTTAGAGTATTAATAGTTTACGAGTTTTTTCTATTTGTCTGTCGTAATGAAAGATGTCAGAGCAAATTCAAACTTAAATTACGTATTCGGGTTTTGAACACAGTGTTGAGGGATATTAAAGTGAACGGCGACTGTATAGCTAGCAGTAATCTCACGATTAGTAAATCTCAAAGGAAACAGTGTTCTTATGTCGCCGACATATATACCGCTATTACACGCAACACAGTGAAAATATGACATTTGAGGAGTCGCAGTTACAACTGGGAGGTGAAAGGGGAAAATTTGATGTTGGTAAGGGAAATTGTCCTTGCTAATGATGTGTGTGCAGACCTGACACCATGAGTTCCTACAGCCGGCGTTACTTTTGATTGTTCAGGGGTTTGAAGTTTGGAAGAAATTAGTATCTGTTTCAAGAAGGGGTTTAGCATTAAGTGAGAAGTGGGGTTCGGTAAACGTGTTTAAGAAGGAGAGACAATTAAGGTAAGGGAGTGATAGGATAAAAATAAGAGGCAAGGGGAACACAATTGATTGATAATTTGGTTTTGTTTGAAAAGAGATCGTTACGGCTTACGGACCTGGCTTTGAGTATCTCAGGTTTAATAGTCTGCATGGGATAACCGTTAAAAGGGGAAATTCCCGTGAGGCAGTCAATAGCAATTTCAAAATCATAATTAAGGGTCAGAACATATATGTTTGATACGAATGCAATTACTGTGGACAATCGATTTCTTAAGACTAGTTGCAGTGGGAGCTGCGAAAATGAGGAAATTTATGATTATAGGTTGATTTATTAAAAAATGAG
>WURT03110052.1:9900-30361 GCA_009936505.3 Holothuria glaberrima
TTAGTTGTGTATGTAGCTCTTTAGTATGAATGCATTTAGAGTTGAGGTCACAAAATGTGGAAATTTCTCTCAGACCTTGCAGAGAGTGGTACATTAAAAAGTAGTATAAAACAAAGGATGTGGGAAAGGATCAAGAAAGGGTGCTGAAATGAAGTAAATTTAAAGTTACCCATCATGGCTTGTTTGGTACCTCTTTTATTTAGTATGAATGGTAACCATGGTTACACTTCTGTGTTCTGATGTCTCTTTGTTCCAACACGTTACCCTAACACTCTCACCCTAATCTAATGCTAACCTAACCCTTATCCTAACACTAACCTTCATATAGACTTGTTGGAATATGGAGACATTGGAATAGAGAGACTTTGGAACAGGCTGGTTGGCACTGGTGGGGTGCAGCTGGAGCTCCCATTGCTAGACCAGTACTCAGTACCAGGGGCCACAGGCCAATTTTTAAGTGGGGAGGGGGGGCTAATCATCAAAGCAGCCCAATATTTTCAATAAAATGAAAGCAGTTTAAGGCGCCCAAAAAGCCCACTGCAGAAAAAGTGGGCGGGGAGGGGGCGGGGGCTAAAGCTCCCATCTCTGCAGTCCCTGAGAACCCAGAGATTATTAATTATTGGTAAAACATGGCTATAACTGTGAGTACTAAAGTCAGTGTACAGGTAGGTACCTAACAACATTAAGTTGACTAAAGTACACTAGACCTGCATTTTATGACAGGGTTAATAGGAACCATCAGAGGATCATCAGACCAGCACCTTGACAACATACTGAATGGGAGGGTGGAGGGGTATTTTTAAGAGGGTGAGATTACTTAAATGCATCAAGGTAGGGAATTTTAAGAGTGGACATTTTTAGGGGATGACACCCCCTGGCCCCTCCCCTGCCTCTGCCCTGCCCCTCCTCTTGGCTATGGGCATGTAGTGGATGCAGGTCTATAGAGCTCTTTACCCACCACTCCATACTAGTCACCAGGTTATGGCTGGTTGTGACTACCGGGATATGTAATAGTCAAGTCAGCTTTATAATTGATCTAAACTTCTTAGGCAAACCAGAAACTGAAACAGAAAATCAAGAGAACTTCATTCTTTGGTAAAGTTCACAGTTGTTGACATTAAGAACTCTACAAGAGGTCAGGACTACAAGATTTCGTCTGCAGAGTCAGTTTGATTTGTTACACGCCTTCTTAAAGGGGCTTATTGAGTTGGTTCATAAAATTAAGGATTTTTTTCACAACTGTTGAGATTTACTCACATCTTGATGGTAGATGATTTAACTAAGAGATTCTGCACATCTGACACACAACTGAAATGGCAGTGATAGGGTAACAAATGATTGAAATCATTTGTTCCAACTTTGTGACCAGACACTTTTTACCATTATGCAGTAATCATATGCAATCCCTTTCCACAAAACAATACAATTTCTCATATTTTCAGTAACTGTAGGAAGTGAAACATTAGTAATGAGGCTAATAAGAAGCATTGTCATGCAATGATTTCCTTCAGACTTATCACAAAAACAATCGATGTCAACTCAATGAGCCCCTTTAAGAATACAGTATTTGCCCCATACTCTCATATATGTACCATTGTTGCTTGCCTTGAAATTGGATGACTCATTACACCTTTGTTTATAGACCACTGCTAGGCCTCAGTTCTTTGAAGTGCATGTTAAGTTGTACTCACTATTTACAGTGGTACCAATCTTTCAGTCACAAATAAATAGGAATTGTCACAGAAACATAAGTGTCTCTCAAGACTTGTCTTTTGTGTGATTTGTTTTGTAGGAAATGCCAATTTGAACCAAAGTAAGGTTAAAATTTTATTATAAGTGTTGGAGGTCTAGAGACCAGGCTTTTCCCTGAGGCCAACTTTTGATGCCTTAGACTCGGCCTCGGCCTTGGAGTGTGACACCTCCATCATGGCGGTGTTCCTCAGGTCTTGGATGTTGAAGCGGAGGCAGTTTGAGGCCCCAGTGATGCATAGTTACTACACAAAGAATAGTTTTCCTGTGTTTCTCACTGATTCTTACAGTGCTGTACATGCTATGGAATCAATAAAAAGTAGGGTTACCCCTTAGGAAGACAGAATATCTGATTACGTAGAGGGCAGGGCAGCCACAGCCCACCCCTATCAGGGATGTCTATAGCACTACACTGGGGAAGATGAGAATTGAATTGAGGAGCCAGGTTTTGATATCATTAAAATAAAGCTAGCTTATCAAACTGGTTGGCAAACTAATTATCTTCTATCATAGCCTAATAACCTACTGTGGTATAACTGGCCACAGTTTCATAAATGCATCGGGACTTTCGGAATAATCACACAGAACCCTATCAGGAGTGTTAGTGGAGCCCCTTGACCCAACGAGGCATGTAGAGCACTTCTCAAACCTATGACACATTGGACACTGTTATGCCGCTCAAACATTTTCATCATATTTCAAACAGAAGATTGCATGCTTGGTTTAAATAAAGAATCTCGCATGCGTTAATAATCCCACTCACATAGCCGTAAGTAGTAAATGCTAGTATTTTTTTTTACCACAGCTCCAGTCATGCATTATGCATTCAACTTGGTTGGCCATCCTTTCAGCTTTTCCCCATGTCGCTGCAGTTATCATTGGGTGCCATGTGACCAGATTGTGTTACAGGCATCTCTTTGATCACACTGAAGTTTGCTCTATAAGCACAGTGGAAACTGCAAATCTTACACACCCAGCTGAACTTACTGATAGTGTGCAAATTTAAGTATAGAGTGTGTAGATTACACAAGCTCTGTTGATATCCCAGCTGTTCAAATAGTTGCCGTCAGAGCATTTATGAACAATTTAATAAGAGAGAAAATTCCATCATTGCATAGTGGACAAATTTACAAATTGTTTGCCGAATGGATCCCGAAATCCTTAAAAAGTCTATAAACTGGATCAAACATGCATTGTGAGTGGCCATGATGTTGGCATATTCCCTGAAAAATTCTAGATTTGTCCCATCACAAGTATTTAAACACATTTTCATGCTTAAATCTCAAGCATGTTTTATGCATTTCAGAAAAGTCAGCCTGAGAGCTTCTGTATGTGCAGAATTTGATGAAACTGAGAATGTGAATACATTTCACTGTACCAGGTCCTTGGGGGAGGAGGGGGGTGCAGCCTTTTAACTTCTTTTTTTGAAGTTTTTATTTCTTGTAACATGTAAAACTAATTTAGAATGTTCGTAAAAACATGGGAGTTGAATGATTGAGCCACTAATCTTAAGCACATTTAATGGCATTGCTGGAAAGAGGGGGCAAGGGTCTTTGCATGCACAATTCAGAACCCTATATTACTCTAGCCTTTATATGGGATACGAACAAGAAAACTTTTCTGCACACTCCGTGCACACCCAATGTGATCTGGTAACTCATAAATACCGTTTTCGTAAGCTGTGGTTCCTACCATTAAGGTGAACCTTTTATCACATCCTGGCAAGCTCCTAGCATCTTCAAAATAGTTGGGAATAAAGAACATTGTGACAAAGCTTTGTATGCTTTTTGGATTTCCTTAATCTCTGGACTGATGTTAATGAATAAATAAAAGGTATTTTCCCTGTGTTCACATTTTCTCTGCTTCCTAATCATGGGACTTTTACTTCACTACAGATAGTTAACTTTCTGAACTGACTTTTCTTTTAGCAGAAAAGAGTTCAACAATTAGCAGGAGAGGCAGCAGATGAAATCATCAAAAGAGTGGAGGAGAAGAAACTCACCTTTGACCCAAAGAATGTAAGTCTTCCTAAAGTCATTAGCTACAGATTATCAGCAATGTAGAACAGTATTTTCTGGCTGCACTTTTTGTGGAGGAAAATTGAATTTAACTCTACTGTTTTGGCATCACAATTTGTGATATTGCCATTTTATAATTAAGTCACCTTTCTGTCATGGTGCTATCCACACCCATAATATAAACCCTTCCAAGGGCATAAACGTAGTACATGTTGAAGTTCATAAACCATTAAGCATTCAGTACTTGAATCCACTTCATGAAAAAGTGTTTGTCTTCTCAATTTTGTTAACTATGATTACATCAGACAAAACTAGTTTGAAATTATAGGGAATGTGTTCAGCTGTCTGACCTTTTTTTTAACTGAATGTCTCAGTAGCAGTAGTACTAAAAATACAATGAAATACCCTTGGAAGCTTTCTCCTGTCAAATATTTAGTTTTCCCATTCTGTGCTTCCAGCCTGCAGTCAATAAAGTAGAAGATCTTCAAGCAGCTCAGAAGCAGCAAGAAGTGATAGCTCAGCAACAGGCTGTTAAATTGCAGCAGGCTGCACAACAGGCTGCTCAACAACAGGGAAAGCAGGAGGTACCTCCTGAGGTAGTGGCAGAACAGGCTAAACTACAGGCAGCACAGCAAATAGAGGAGGCAAAGCAAAAAGCTGCCCAGCAAGCAGCTCAGCAACAAGCTGCTCAGCAACAGGCTGCTCAACAGCAAGCCGCACAACAGGCTGCCCAGCAAGCTGCTCAACAACAGGCTGCACAGCAAGCTGCTCAGCAACAGGCTGCACAGCAACAGGCAGCACAGCAGGCTGCCCAGCAACAAGCAGCCCAACCTCAGGTTGTACAGCAACAGGGTGCACAACAGCAGGTTGCACAGCAACAAGCCGCCCAACAACAGGCTGCACAGCAACCAGGCATCCAACAGCAGGTGCCTCAAGAAGCTGTGCAAAAACCTGGAGCACCACCAAACCCTTAGCTGCATAGGGTGATAGATGGGTGCTTTGTGGAATTAGGCTTATAGGTAGGATTGTTTTCAGAACAAGTATTATGGAGTATAGTTTTTGATGTCTGTGGGAATGTATTGGTTTTATAGGATTGAAAAAGATGGAAAGATATTATTGTGAATCAAAGAAGAGTTCTTTCTTCCATGTTTATATTTGCTAAAGTTGAATCACCTTGGGTTATCACTAATCATTAATCAATGAAAAATTATCTTGCGACATAGAACAACTTTAAGTAATGAACAATCACTTTAATAGCAAGTATTTAAATATTACATTTCAAACTGCCACATTCTTTCCTTTTTTTGTCATTTTAAGCAATGAGATTTTTGTTTGATTTCAGAATGATATTATTAAGGTGCAACTCACTTGTTTAACTTTATGAGAGGGAAATAAGAGGGTTGCTGCCCTGATGCCTATCCTTATGTCCAAACCACAGATAAATACCTGTTATTAATTCTCTAGTTGTGGGATGCACAGAGGAGAAGTGACCATATCCTTACCTGGGGTCAAATTTACCTTAACTTAGCCACCTCCTTCAAAATTAACTGACATAATCAATATAGAAATACAACATAAGTACAAGTAAGTGACCAATGTACCTTTGCACCTGGCCAAAAATACCCACTACAAGGGGAAAATACCCACTACCCCACTGGGTTTGTGTGTACACAATCTTTTTCTCTGAAATTTAGCTTCTGCAGTCCTGAATCAAATCAGTAAATTTGTTTAAAAAATCAGTGTGACAAGAGAGCTTTACAAATTGGTGCTCTCTTTAAATGCTATTGTTACAATGGAAGTCACTTGTTCAACTCACTTGGGGTGAAAAGCTGATTGTGCTAATGGAACTCTACCTTGTTATTTTGTGTTTGTGTAGTTGGTTTATTAGCTTAAGTGTGAATTGATAAATTGTCTACCATCTCAGCATACTTTTTTAAATGTCTTTTAGTATGGAAGAAGGGCCTGTAGGCCTTTTGTTGACAGTTTCATTTTGGGGAATAGAGGAGGGGTAGGGAGGAAAAGGGGTAGTTTTTAGGCAAACAGGACCTTTCATTGAACCTTTGTGGATGCAATTTGCACATTTGTCACTGAATGTAAAGCAAGTAACCTTATTTTACTAATAGTCTTCACTTAAATTGGATGTAATTAGTGTTTGCTATCACATACAGTTTAGTTAAATAAGTGGTTCAATCAAGTCATGCTGTGTTGAGTTTAATATTCCTGCCTTGGAAGTACAGTAGCTAACAAAGTTGCCAAATATTACTAAAATATGGATTAAAATGTGGTTTTAAAATGTGATAGTCGATAGCTTGTGGTTTCTGATATGTCTTTGGCGCTATGTATTATGTTTATGTGTAAAGAGGGAAGGAGGGGATGTGGAAGAGGGGAAGGGAGTGGAGGGTGTACAGAACTATGGACTATTGTTACTGTGTATATAAAGGTTAAAAAGATTCATTTTACAAAAGATCCATGTGAGCACATGTACTCTTCTGCCTTTCACAGTATTTAAACAGCTTGTGTGGTAGTATTGTTTCAAAAATGACTGAACGATAAAAGTTACATAAATGTTGCAAAATTTAGGTTTGAATTTCCAAGCTTTTTGTTAGGAGATCCCATTGTGGAATAGTTGATTAATGAATGGTTATTATACAGTGGGTATCTGAGTTCCACCTTGAAAATCAGGGAGTTAAGGAAAAAAAGAAATGCCATCAATAGTCACTAATCTTTGAACTGTGTAAGCTAGTTCGTTTCTTGGTTAATTATTCTAGAACATTTAGACATGAAGTTTGCTATGTTTATAATTATCGCTACCACTTTCTACGTTAAATCGTCCTATTAATGGTGCAAAAGTGTTTTTGTTACATTCTGAATGTTTCTGTTTTTTTAAATGTCAATGTTCAAGTTTAGCAAGGTTTTATAGTTTTATTTAAAGTAAAAATAGTTGTTTGAAATGTTGAGTTAAAATGTATAAGTATAATTTGGAAAGCTGACAACATTTGTCCTATTATGATCTTGTGTACATGTGTTCTGCAGAGTCGTGCATGACATAATAGATGTAGTACTGTAGTGAGAATAGTGAAGAGGGTGGGAAATTTTAGTGAACCCTAATGAGTCAGAGCTCCATAACAGCAGTGATCTTCAGACGTTTGTCTAGAGGGAAATAGCTTGCTAGACTTCTCATAAAGAGTAACATTGTTTTTAGCTACAGTAGAGGTATTCTTACACGGGCTGTCTTTTCATTATTGACTGTGCTGCTTGGGTACATATCACTGTTGATAAACCTGTCACTTTGAAGGGCTGATACAGACAGCCAGAACTTGTTCCCCCCCCCAGTCTTGTTGGGAAAAGTTTTATGGTATGCAGGATTGTTTAATTACAGAAATTTATACCAAATGTAATGAAAGCCAAGCAGCCAGGGGTAGAAAAGGGGGAGATCCTGGGGTGGATCATAATTGTGATCTTCATTAACATACAGTTATTACCCTTCCCTTCTCCCCCAGTTTCACATATCACAAAGCAACAGAATAGCTAAGAACATCAAAGTAATTGCTTTAGGCAATTTTGCTTTTGCTTAAATGCTATGAAATGCATGTTAAGGTGTGAAAACTTCAATTTGGTGTTAAATGTTTATTGTAAATGGTGAAAAATGATTATTTTGGTACAAGTGGAATACAGAATTGAATATTGAAGATTAACTGCTTCCTTAATTTATTTCTGGGTATTTATCAACCACCTTAAGCAAGTGCTAACAGGTTGATCAAAATGCGGCTTTTAATGCCAGCATTGCTCAAAATCACAATACCAGGCGTGAGTGGAAATTTGTTGTGTGCAGGACACTGTATAAGCCAGACTCTGATTAGTGAGCTAAAAAATTTAACTCACTCCCTCTAAGAATAAAAAAGCCCAGAGCTTTTGGTACTTAACATATACATCACACCATTTTTTGAACAACCATCTTTCACTCTCATCCACTAAAATGACTGCATTAGAGGGCATGTTATCTAGCATGGCAGCAAATTTACATCACTTTTCTCAATGTCTCAAAATGTCTGTTTGTTTCAGTCTAAAACACGACAGTTGTTGCTGTACATTTAGGGATGTAATCTTTTGGCAGCAGAATCAGTTTTTTTCATCTGAGGACTTTTGATGAACAGAAAAAGGGGGAGTTACAGGATGAATGAAAATAGTTGCACTGGCACACAATTGCCAGTAAAACCACATAGATGATGTACAGATTCGTCTCTCATCAACAATTTGTTGTAGACACAATCTCTTCTCTTAAGAGAGTACATATGAGGACATAGGAGCTCTTCCTCAAGGATACCTCCTGAGTTGATCAGGAATTGTGGAGCAATTGATCCTTGAATTATAAAATAACTCTTTTCATCTCTTGCTCACCATGCTCTAAACTGAGAATGCAAGAAGTAAATTTACTTTTGAAAAAGAAGAGGTACAAGCTCCACACAAGTCCACAAATGATACCCTATGATTCTAGATGAATACTTTCTGATGTCCGAGTTGTGAGCTTCAGGGTTTGTCAGCTTTTCAAACAAACTGCCAATTTTTAAGTCCATTTACTGTGTATGGTGCATGAAAGACTTCTTTGTTCTTTACATCTTTTATTCACAGTTTATGAAAAATGATGTTTTATGGACTCCTCTTTCCAAATATAACCTATTTCTTAGACTTTACTATTACCATGTTACTAACCCCATAGTGTAATTCCATTTTCTGGTGCCAAATGAGGATACTGTTCCACTGAGGTTACAAATTATAATACCACAATGTCTGCCCCTTAACAAGTCTTTCCTTGCATACTAGCTAATGGTTACAGCATTGCAGGTTGCAAGAGAAACTCCTCACTGTATTTCCTGCAAAATTGGACGTTAAGGAGAAATCTAGCCAGATGGATGCCTGCCATATAGTCCCTTCACAGTTAACAAAATCAATTGTAAAAAATGAATGCCTCACTGACCCCAGTGCTCATTGACTGACCATACAGAGATTACAGGAAGGCAATTTCACTCTTCACTTATCAGTTCACATACAATACCAAACTTTCTGAATGCAGCAGTCACTGTAGCTTAATTCCTGGAGAAGAGTTTCCTGGCACCCTAACTGCAATTTTATGGTTAACTAAGCCAAGAGAGTATACTCAGTGAAGTAAAAATTCCCTAAAAATGTTTAGAAATACAGGAAAAGTTGTATAACGAGGGAGCTCATATACTTTTCTTGCAGTAGCTTGTGTAAAATTGATGCTCTATATCCTTGACCTTTGTTGTATGCCTTTGCTAGCCAGGGTCATAAGTGTCTGGGCCCTATTTGTTGTAGTAGAAGTGAGGAAGTAAAAAGTATGGCTAATTTTGTCAAGACCAATTCCTCATGATAAGTACATGTGTAATTTCTGCATAATACATCAACCCACTACATGGACAAGTGGTTAGAGCATCCGACTTGCAGCTGGAAGGTCGGGGGTTCGAATCCTGGCCGGGTCATGCCAAAGACTTTAAAATGGAACCCACTGCCATTGTGCTTGGTGCTCAGCATAAGCAATGGAGTAGGGAAAGCAAGCCAGTGAGCCACAACGGGAAAAAACGGCCGTGGCAAGCTTGACTTAAACCCATTTGGTTACAAACTGAGCCGTAAAACCTCATCTAACTGGATGTAAACATCAAATGATCTGATCTGATCTTAAAGACACACACTTGGCATCCCCAAGTATATTTTTAATGTGGGGTTATCAAAATTCTCAGTTGGTAAATGCTCTTTGCCATCGAAGTTTGAAAACTCAAAAGATGCACAGTAGCTCACATTCCACACAATGCAGAGAGAGTGCTGGGATTAAGTACACATTATAGCCTTGCATGCTCACAAGGACATGGCCTTCACCATCAAAATAGGTTTGTCTCTGCATTAGGAGCTTGACACAGTTATGGGAGGAGCTACAAGTTGCATAGAGGACAGACTTGAAACTGTCTGAGATAATGAGATTTGCCCTTTAAGTACTGCATTAAGAAAGGTTTAAGCCAACAGTTTTTTTTTTAGAATTTTACAGAGGTCACAAATGTTACTGATTTCCTCTTCAGAAACTTCCTTGTGAACTAGACACATATACTTAACCAAAATGTTTGCAATTCCCCTTCACATGCGTCAAAATTGAACCTTTGCGTAAACCCTTCCATTGCCTGCAATTAAAACAAAATGGTAGCAAAAAGATGCCTACACAGCAGGCTGCACATATCTACCCTGTTACCAACCACGATATGCTTGCAAAGCCATGACTTGTGATTCTCTGCAAAACAAGGTCTGCTGTGCAGCTACCCTTACAAAAAAAGGTGTGTCAACCTGTGTCTGTTACCATGTGTGATCACACCTGAAAAACAAAAGAAATCACGTGTTCATGGATGGAAACCTGTGTATTTGGAATGCTCTGGACACTGGTTTGACACACCTTTCCTGCCTTTCATTTCAAGCCACAGGTTTTGGCCTCAGAATTCTTTGTTAAGATTGGTTTTAATTGCCACACATTTTGCATGTCAAACCTGTGAAAACCTGAGGCAAACCTGTGGCAAAGTGTGGCAACTGGTCAACCTGTGAAAATTTCAAGGGAAAACACAGGTTTTCATGCAAAAACCTGTGATAACCCCATGGCAGAAACATGTGAAAACCTGAGGATTTGGAACAAATTGCCACACGTTTTTTGTAAGGGTATTTAGACAAAAAAATAACAAATTCACATCTTCTTTTTCTCCACTTTTCAATTTCTTTCCTGACAATATATTACAGCTTTAGTTTATACTTTTTGTTATCAAAAGTGACTGTACAAATTTTCAATATGCAAGTGAGGTATTTATAAACATATTTTCCAAAATACACAAGTGCTGTGAAAAAGAACATTAGGCAAGACCTCACTACTCAGAATTGTCTCTCTTTGACTACTCTTGGTTCAAAAATGTGAAATAAGAATCACTTTGACAATGTGGTAGACTCTCCGCAACATTTCAAGTTCATATTCTTGCCTAATTCGATTTTGCCTCACACAGATTTACACTGGTTTCCTTGTCTCATCTGAAGTGGCCACCACTTTTAATTTTCCTCTAGACAAACAAGAGAATGAAGACATCTCACATAATCACTTGTAAACTGTGTCTCATCCTCCCCCTCCAAACCCCCTCCCCTGTTTTCCTCCTGACACCACTTCAAGTTTACCCAACTCTTAATTTTGATTCAAAGACAAACTGAGTTCCAAGCTAGATAAATTGAACCACTTCAACTGTATAACTTGAAGGCCCCCCCCACCCCATTAAGAAGCCTTTCCCTCTTCCCTCAAGACAACACTGTAAACATCAGGGCAGTTTCATAAACCATAAATCGATCATAAGTTTCATCTACAATGCAATACTTCTATTGAAATCAAACTTAAGAAGGAGTGTAACCAAGCAAACTGAATCAAAGAGGAAAGTTTCATCAAACAGCAAGACTTTTTTACCACTTTTGCCCCAATTCCCCAACCAACCTTTCCCCATCTCCAAAGAATCTTTCCATGGATTTGTTTAGTTGCTCATTAAACTACATTACACAATTTGAATAAGTATCAATCATGCAAGGTTGTATACTTTCAGAGCAAAAGACCCACTTAGACTGGAGTGATTGATGCAAAGATCCCAGATGTCCTGGAAATCACAGGAAATCAAACTATGAGTTTCCCAATTTCCAGTCAGGGAAAGCATTCATGAGGATTTGAATGAAAGGACTCATATCAGTGGAAAGTTGGGGGGGGGTGGGGACTCACTCACCCAGGGGAGAAAGTCTGGTCAGTCTTTGATGTCTCATGTCCAAACAGTTATTCATTGGATAGGTAGAAATAATTATCCTAGAAATATGACAATTCATCATGAAAAATCACTGAATTTGACTTTCACTAAAAGCTGGAAACACTGTGGTACCTTAAAAGAGGATTGATGTAAAATGTCAAAACAGAAAATTCATAGATTCTTTATACAATATTTTTATAGGTTCCACATTTCTGGTTGACCATTTCTACGCAATTTGGCCAAGATCAGCTGCAGTATAAATTGTTCGGATTGGTCAATGGGTCTTGGATTAATCATATCTCTAGTTCAAGGTAAAGTTGAGTAAAGTTGAGCTGAGAGTCAAAACTCTTCCTCTTCTAACACCAGCTTTCCTTAATGAATAATCATGAATCTCACAAATAATCAGGACACTGCCTGAATCTGAATGAATACCAGTGCAATGCATGAAATAAGAAAAACTTGTCACCAAATCAAAATAACATGTTCGGAAGTTAGAGTTGTAACAAGTCACTCAATTTTGCAGTCGAGTTGAGTCATTAACTACTTTCAATGAGACGAGTCCAGTCAGTGACTCAAGTCAATGCATTATGTCTATGATGAAAATTATGATACAACTGCTCGAGTCATTCCCCTTTTGAAAATTAGCGACTGGAGTCATGATATGTTACAACACTGTCAGAAGACACTATAACTGTTCTAACCCTTCCCTCCTCAAATCCAATACGATGCCACTCAAGTTGTCAATTCTCTCCTTATCTGTGCTATAATGTGATGAACTATGACTTCATTTGCAACTGCAATCATGTACATTCAGATCACTTTAAACATTAAACAAATGTGTGACTGACCCTAAAGCATCACAAATATATCAACAACGGGGACCATCTGTACTGGCTTCTCATACATAAATATCACCTTCATTTCTCATACATAAATATCATCAGTATCTCCTGTGTGTCCAATACATGAATCCAATTTAATATCAACCTGTATGAGCACCTAATCTGTCAACATGAGTGGGCATGAGTTGCAGTGGGAAATATAAGAGGAAAGTAAGAAGACATCATTTGTAAATAATAACGTTTAATAATATTTTTGGGACCATTCAGTTAGACATAACATGGGAGAACAAATTCACACTTATTTCAGCATTACTGACCACTACATAATAACAATGCCTGCTTTAAATTTGCAAGAATGGCTTTGCTCATAAAGAGAAAACTTCAAATTCTCTCTACCATCTTCTTAACATAATCATGTAAAGTTAATGAAATCCATTCGATTTAACTGGTAGTAGCTCACAATGACCTAAAATGACATCAGGCACCTTACAAACTGACAAACTGCTCAATTAAAGCCTCCTCATGTATGAGGATACTATGAATGTAGAATAACTGGATTAACAAATTACTTTCCTTGAATCCTGGAGGATAATAAATTTTAACCAAAATAGGCTTAGGGGTGATGCTAGTGTGCCCTCAAAGTGTCACAGGAGAATTTAACATTCATACCTGTAACAATAGTGGTATACATACTACTTATCCTTTAACTTGTGTCACAGAAGAATGGTATGGAAGCAAAGATTACAACGCATGTAACATTTAAATCACAAAATATTCTTTCACTGTGAAGGTCACATTTCTAGAATGTCAAGCGTGAATCCCTCACATGTTCAAAGAGGATTAGATAAGTTTTACTTTTGAGAACATCATTGAGAAGAGGCTGATAACTGCAACAACCAATGCATCTACTGATGGTGCTGAAATTGTCTCTTGCCTACAACTTACATCCAGTGGGGAGCAGAAAGTCCACAAAAAGCAGCAATGGCATTATTTCTGTTTGTGTCATCGTCACGTAAGTCCCCTGCCTGATTTTCTGGCGTGCCAAGATGCAAATTTCTTGAAGGCTGTGTCCAGTAATTCATCCATGTGATCAGTGAGCTTTAAATAAAAGTAACAGGTAGAAATATTTGATGTTATGACAAAATTTTATTTTACATAGGTTATTAACATTTCAAGAAAACACTGAGGCAGTACTGTATATGACAGAACAAAGGCATAGTAAGGGAATAAGGGCAATGGCATGTAAAGCCCTAGGGCTTGGGTTTGATCCCCTGCCATGTCTCTGTGTTAAAGTGGATTTTAATCTCAGGAGAGTAATCTACTATTCTTGCCACCTCCCTACCACTAGACTATTCCATACTATGTGATCAGTGGCATATGCAGGGGTTGGGAGGCACTGGGCCATGTTCCTACCCCTCCCTCACTGATGCCAATTTTTTTTTTTTTTTTTTTTTTTTTTTTTTAGTTCCTAAAAATATGTAAATTTTTAACACAAATTTTACTTCAAAATGTAGCATACATGGCACTAGATTGCATGTAAGGACACCTAATTTTTAAAGAAAATTTCAAAGGGGAGGGGGACACCCCTTCCCCTTAGGCCCCTCTCCAGGCCAGTGATCACAAAACATACTGCATGGCACCCCTTGAGAGAAATCCTGGGTATGCCACTGTCTGTGATGGCGGGAGATTATGTGTATGATCCATAAACCTCTGCAGGTTTTCCCCAAATTTGTTGTCGCTCAGCGTTTTATAATCATACTGTATCAAGCACCTTTGACAATTATTTTCATGTCTTTTCCATCAGGCAAGATGTTCTATAAATCTACTTTCCTGCAGAAATATTTACCCATTTGGTTTTCTAACAGCTTTTGAACACATTTTAGTCTAAGACATTCTTGCGCTTTCCCTGCGGCCTACCTCATTGAGCAATGCACTAGGATGAGTGATATTTTCTTGCCTAAGACTGTTTAGTAGAGGATTTGCTGAGCCTTAGTCTCACAGCCGGAATTAATTTTTTTTTTACACAGACTTAAAAGTACTTCATACGGCTTTACCTTTATACACTGATATTAGAACATACTAGGTTCACACTTAACCTTGTATATATCAGAAATTGAGAGGTCACCTATTTGCTGTCCCACACATGCCTTACAATTCATTAGCCACTCTCCAAAATGAGGAATGTAGGATCAAATGAATGGGAAACCAGGGTTTCTGCCAAGGGGGTTAAGGAGGGGGTTTGTCCACCCCTTTCCAGATAAAGAGGAAATCACCTCTTTTCATTTCCATAAAAATCCAAATTATCAATATCTTGGTTTCTAACTAGGAAGAGGACACTTTTGCATCAATGTTCAAACTTACATTTACAATAAATGGCCTTTAAAACCCTTCTAATTGCACCTTATGGGGGGGGGGGAGCAAGCTTTTGTCCCCCTGAACCCACATGTAACTCTGGCTAAGGACAGGGTCAAGTTGAAATCATAGTTTGACAGTAATAAATCCCCCCACCCCCTTTTGAGTTTCTGGCAGAATCCCTGGGGTAGAGTCTGACATGGAATCTGCACATTTAACACAAAAAGCTATAATCTTGGTAAAAATGATCATGACCATAATTGCATCTCTCAAAAATTTCAGAATATCTTTCACTACACAACACCTTAACTCTTCTACCATGACAGTTCAAACACATGCTAGGTTCATGAAGTTTAAAAGGAAATACTGCATTTATTTTTTAAATGCACCATCATGGCATACAAAGAAACAACCTTCTATCATAATAAAAATGGTCAGTCTCACCACTGAACTCTAGCCATAGCTTTATGTCCTCAATATATTATACATTACCAGAATAGCAAATGTTGCATCATTTGAATTTTTAAAAGTATGGGTACACAGATTACGTTTGTGTAACAAATAACGAAATTTCTTCCTGTGAGAGCCTTATCCCTTGAAAAGACAGTTGCCATATTGTCAAATTCTGAATTGTCTATCATTCTGTATATATTAATATTGGTTTAAAAAAAAGTAAATTTTCTGTAAAGAAAAATGAAACACATTACTTTAAAGAGGGACTTGCATCACCCCAAGTATGACTTTTA
Source organism: Holothuria glaberrima (assembly GCA_009936505.3). Taxonomy (NCBI): domain Eukaryota; kingdom Metazoa; phylum Echinodermata; class Holothuroidea; order Aspidochirotida; family Holothuriidae; genus Holothuria; species Holothuria glaberrima. The sequence goes on from WURT03110052.1 coordinate 25,422, forward strand.
GTTGGGGGTAAGCAAAAGTCTAAGTTGGTGACTTCTCTTTGATTGACATCAGAGTTACAAAATTCAAAAGATGCAGAGCAGCTGCTATTGCACAGCATGCACAGAGAGTGTTTTGATTACACATTAGGGCCTTGTATACACACCAGGATATGGTCTTAAGCAATAAACCGTGTTTGCGTCTGCACGTAGGACAAGCTAAACACAGTTACGGGCGGGGCTAGTACTAACTTAGTTGGGAGAATTGGAAATGTCTGGGATGAGACAATTTCCCCTTTAAGTAATTTTGTAGCTTTCAAAGTCTGAAACATGTTTGCGCAATTGTACCACATCACATTCTTTTTGACCCACTGCATGGTCAAGTGGTTAGAGCATCTGACTTGCAGCCAGAAGGTCGGGGGGTCAAATCCTGACGAAGTCATACCAAAGACTTTAAAAATGGAACCTACCACCATTGTACTTGGTGCTCAGCATAAGCAATGGAGTAGGGAAAGCAAGCCAGTGAGCTACAACTGGAAAAAAGACCGTGGCCAGCAAGACTTAAACCAATGGGTTAGAAACTGAGCTGTAAAACTCATCTAACTAACTCTTCAAATATGCATCCATCTCTTTGCATAAATGCAATTCATAACACATATTGAGTGGCAAATTTACCAACAAATCCTCACATTTTGTTTTGTAACGTGTTACATTCTTGTCTCAAGACATGCATATCCTGCATGATATCCTGCCACAAGGTTAGGGTTAGGGAGGAGACATGACATAAGGTTAGGGTTACAAGTCTCATGACTTCATATCATGCATTGGGTGAAATTTTTTCGAATGCAGTGTTTAGTCTAAGATATTGTCCATGATGCAGAAATGCCCAAAATATTTTACTCTTTGATACATGGTAGTGCATAGTGTGAAGCCATGTTTGCCATGGTCACAGATCCTGAGAGGGCCATGGCAACTACAAGGGGTAAAGTGCTTTCTAATGGAGTATGAAGTGTACACATATTTATATCTGGCTTTTCGTTGTCCACAGTATGCAAATGTTAAGATCAAACCTAACCATCTGTATAAAATATTTCGACTGCATATTTGTGGATCAGATTGGGGTTACCATTATGTGAAAATCTGCATAATAGCAGCAGAAACACTACTTAAAGGTTTGAGAAGATAAATTATTTCTTCTTAGAGGGCTAGGTGGGCAATGTGGCTAGACATTTCCAAGCATTACTTACATTTGGTTGAAGATGCTGTCTGGCCAATGATTCCTTGAAAGGTGCCAGTTTCTTGACCTGAAAATGATGAAGCGTGTCTTTCATACGTAAAAGCTTCTCTTCAAGAGTTTTGTTGGCAACAGGGAAGCAGCTCCAAAAGTGACGAAGAAGTTCTGCTAGGGCAGTGTAGAGCCTTCCAAGCTCTTGCTGTAAATCTTTATGGTACAGAGCTGAGGAAGAAGAGAGGTAAGAAGATAAAGCAGACCTCCAAAATAGTTTCAGTAAATATTAAAATGTATGTGATGGAAAAACTGTATCATTTCCCTTTCCTTTTTCTTTTGTAAATCTTCATTGGGCACTTATCTGCTTAGAGATCCAGACCCTATTTATTTAACCATAAACTCTGTATCTTTTACCTTATCAAATTAAACTTGGTCCCTGCCTACATGGTTGATTGATTCTTAGTAACATTTCAGCTTTCTTTTAGTAAATAAAGACTTCCTGTGCATACCATACACAAAAGATCTAACTGTACGATGAAAGGACATATCAACAGCTTATGCATTGTGTAATCAACCGGACAAAGTTCCTCACTGGTAAGAGATTAAGTGTTATTCTGGAAGTGATAGCAGTTTCTTACATCAAAGAAATGAACAGATGAGGAGGATTACATTACACCTGACCTCCCCTTTGTGAGGTCTGGTCAGAGTGTTGCGATTTCGAAGTAGAACAAGTGCTAATGTTGTGTTATTCGGTAACTATGGCTCCAGAATTATACTCTACTCTGCTGAACGTATTTACCTTTCTTGGAACTCTTTACAATGTACTTACTGTGAATTGGTTGCTGTGAACTACGTCCCATCAGAGCCCCTCCTGGTGATAGTTCACTTAAAACTGAAGCAGCAGTATGCCTTGAGAGCACCTGATGGAGATGGACCAAACGGGCAATATATGTGTAAAATTCACATGGCAACAATAAAGACCTATTTATCCTTTTAATACAAATACATTGATTTTCGTCGTCTTTTGCTTCTAAAGAAATCAACATGACATAAACTGGAGAGAAATCAGAACTTTCACAATGGTTTCTGCTGTTGTTCTTTTAGTCTAAAATTGATCCTGCAATGCAACAATAGACACTGTGGTAGATCTACTGAGAGGATGTTATCAGCCATATAGGTAAGACTGCAGACAAGTGTTTCCACATGTTCCGAAATGAATTTCCCAAATTGTGCCAAATTAATTTCCTGGGATTCACTGTCCTTTACCAAACTTGGATGGTATGGCCCTTCCAGGCCCTCTTACTGTAGTTTATATATTACAATCTGTCCCTAATTATTACCTGAAAAATTCTGCAGTCATGTCCAAAATTACTTAATTTCAGCAAATGTGCCATTATTTTGTGGATATTCAAAGTGGCAACATTCCAGCAAAATTCCACATGCATGTGATATATGACAGCAGATAGGGGTATCTGCTCAGCATGTCTGCAAATAAGCTACCATTAATTTAGTTTCCTATTTTCATCATGACTTACTGATTTTAGCCTAACCTTCAAAACCTGTAAAACATGACACTGTTGTAATATTAGTGTTAAGAGAAAGCTTTGAATATGTTTTCCTAAATGGCACTGAATCATTATGACCTATGCCTGACATAATACCTGATTTTCCCGAGCGTCTCATAAATGGAACGGCCAGATATTTAAAATACTTCTTTCACTTACATGCCTCTTTCACCATGCAGCAAAGAAATGAGATGGACTAGCAGACAAGGGTTGTGAAATAATACCTGTACAACTGTATGCACCAAAGTCACTCCCCCTCCCCTCTCCCTTCCCCGTCTTTCCAATCCTGTGCCTACACCCCGAACACTTTTAACAAAATGATTAATTTATTCCTACCTTGGTCTCACTTCCACGGTAATCCCTGACGTCTCTTTGAACTCTGTGTACCGCCCTCATTATTTCTTCTGGTGAGATGGTATCCCCAGCTTGAGCTGGCATTGGACCATGATAGTAGCCATCTGTTCTCTGAAGTTTTAATGAGACCCCCACACCCTGGGATTCTGGTTTGAGGTCCTCATAAGTGATTGATTCCTGTATACGGGCCCTCTTACTAGATGAGGGTGAGTCCATAGATGTAGACGATGGTACTTTGTGATTATTTACATGGTTGTTGGGGGTGGAATCTTTCTTTGCGAACGATGAGTTTGGAATCAGTTTGGAAAGCACACTGGTTGCACTATTGCTTACACTGTTGCGATGACAAGGAAATGAAAGTGTTAACAGAACACCAAAATGCTTTAAAGGGGATGATACTTTCTTTATGTCACAGTTACCAGCAAAGATTTCTTACATGTCACAACATGACATACAAAGCAAAGGATCATGTTAAAGGGTACCTAAAGTCTAAAATTTCCAAAATGTATGTTACAAAGCTTGAGAAATGCATCCAAATGGTCCACCGCCCATCTTCAAAGGATATTCCTGAGCTGAAATATATATTGTTGAAGCTTGTTCACTCACTTTAAAATGGTAGACTGCAGAAGAATTTGTGAGGTCATTCTTGTACTACTCAAATGACTGTTTTTTTTTTTTTTGAAAGCCACTACACCTTGTGCCAAAATGAGATCACTGTCTTATTGCTTAAGCATAACTTGGCTACCTAAGCCCTTTCTATACAACATACTATGCAAGGGAACAGTAAATGTTTTAGGGTCATTTACTTTTGACATGTTAAAGAAACACTGAATCTAAGATGTCTTAAGGTTTTAAAAAAAAGACTTACTCTGCATTTTCTGATGCTGATAAAACCCTGGTGTTGTGAAGGTTGAATCGTTTAACGATTGATGAGTTGACCTGATTGGTGGATGCTTTGTTGCCTTCACTCTTGGATCCATAACCCTAAAACCATACCAACATGAAAAAGATAAACCTCTTGACCTGCAACTGCAATCTCTAAACACCTAATTTATGCTGAGGATATTGTTGTACTCATGTTATGACACATGTGTCAGTACTTGCACCTGTCATTATATCCTTTTTCAACTTTAAGCATAAATTTTTACTCATACTCATGAAATGATGTATTCGTGTATTTACGGCTAGTAGCAGTACATTTGAACAAGTACTTACCGTACAGTTTATCACCATACTGAGTCAGGTCAATAGTGACATACTAGTATTGAGGATGTTCATTTTACAAAAGAGGAGGCACAGTACCTTTGCCCTTTAACAGAAGTTTTTGTGGCAAAGAAGGGATGAATATTCATGAATGGCAGCATGATCATCCAATCAGAAATAGGGTGTGAATGCAGGCTTTTATCTTAAGGCTGTAACCAGTGGATTGCCCTTCCTTCACTGTAAAGTGATATGTATCTACTGTGTCACAATCAATGAAGACTTGCTGAATGTTATAGAGTACCAAAGACCAAAAACGTAAAACCTGTAGATGTATTTTATCATGTACTGTAGGTACAGTGTCCTTGGCTTCATGTACAGTGTGGTATTAACACTACTGCACCACAGATACCTGTTAACCAAAGCCCTTCCCTTGATGACACTTCTGAAGCAACCACGATTTTCACAAAATATGTTAGTTGCAAAGCTATAGATACAGTTCAAACATACAGATATGAGTACCTCCTTGGAACAAGCCAGCCATTTAGGTTTTCCTGATTTCCACTATGTGAGTTAGTTAGTTAGTTAGATGAGGTTTTACGGCCCAGTTTCTAACC